>JAQIXQ010000069.1:0-69057 GCA_034700485.1 Pseudosinella alba
TATCGTGTGGATACACAGACGGACAGACTTACTGCATATCATCAATACTTTGGCGGACTTCGTCGCAAAGTAATAAGAAATACTTTATAAGCAGGAATGACTTTAAATGCGTGAGTACAAGAAAATGGATGCAAATTCAATTTACATTTTATATGACAAATCCATACTAACATATATGACTTACTTTCAGTTGGTTGCATGTATTGTATCATATTTCATTTTCTGTAAGCAAAGCAATTTTCAGGATTAAAACAGATTTTCGATGAAAGACCCACTGAAACAGCAAATCAACTAACGATAGGCCCAATCATAAATTCCAACGCGTTAAAAATCCCAAGTTGACAATAATATTGCATCTGATAATCGGATTGACTCCGACATGAGAAAAATAGAATTAATTGATCAAAACACTTGACCATCCCTTGCAGCAGGGGAAAATTGAGACATCGACTCAGGGACATGGCACACATGCTCTTCCCCGTCTCGCTCCAAACTTGGAGTTCAATGACACAGACATGCCCCCACAATTCGCCAATCACCAGGGCCAATCCATCATTTCATAAATGCTTCGAAACCCACTTAAATATATTCTCATTTTAACCATCAGACAAACTACCCAAAACGTTTATACTTTCAAACAGAATAATCCTTCTTTTAATGATTGGTCTTGGTGATCATCACCATTATCATGAACAGTTAAACAAAGACTCATTAATAAAAAATATCTTTCATGTGTTCTATCCTCCTCCTTAGTGTGTGTAGCACAATCTTTCCAAAATCTTACATTTCAAAAAATTATAATTGCTCATCATCAACATGAGTTGAGTATCATCATTGGCTAGGCAGTTTATACACAGCTTATTTCCTTGTTTGATGCTGTCCCAGTCCCAATGTTCGATGGCCTCTGCCTACGTCCATTTAACTTAACCCAATAAAATTAATTACTTGATGGATATCAGATCACATAAAAAAGTTAAATAGATTTTGTTTGCTTCACATATCATATTCGAATCGCGAATCTTCATGTATGGTTTACCTAGATGTCATTTATCCAACTAATAACCAGAAAAGAAGAGTTAAAGAGTAACAGCATTTGGGCACGCTGTTGCCTGAAATGATTGGAGTTTTTGTAGTTTTTTATGTCATTGTGTGAGTATGAGCCTATAGCTCACATTACACAATTTTCAGTAAAGTTCGAAGGAAGTCACCCATGCGTATGCGCGTGTTCACACTCAACTTACCGTGTGTAACGTCGATCAAGACCGTTCACTGATAGGAACAATGATATGATAATGATAAGCCATGTTACATCTGTAAGATTTTTCCCGAAGAACTAAAGCTAAACCAAAACGTGTGAGAAATACAATTTTATTTTTAAGAAAAAATAATAATTTCTCATTTAAAATATCTTTTAAGGGATTTCGACAAAAAATATTTTGCAAAAAAAGATGACCAACTTCGGAAATCCAGCTGAGGAGGTTTCTCCCATCCTGTGAATTGAATTAAGCTGACACAAGAGATAATTTGATTTATTCGGTCCATGAAATTCAAAATGTTTCTCGTATTGCCAAGTTAAATTTCTCATCTCGAATTACGATTCCCCATCGGTTTTTTAAAAATAAAGCTCAAAAATAGATTTCCTGTGGCTAACCCAGAATTTGAATGAGGATTTCAAATTATTTTAATGTCTTCCTGTGAGGTACGATAAGAGGGGCAGGCACACTACCATAAGAAGCTGACACTTTCGAATGATAAGTTGATACGTTTCGTCAAATTTCACGGTGGTAAATTCATAATATGACTTTGTATTCAAATGGGAAGAGTTCAATCGGTAGAAGAGAAGTTCGTACAATGTACCAATACATAAATCAATTTGCTCTTGTTTTTAGAGGGTTGGAATATTCTCCTTTTACATTTAAGGGAATTAGTTACCTGAATAATATAACAAACATAATTCATTTGGACAAAATGAAACTAGGTTTATGCATACCGTAAATTATTACACATTTAACACATTTAGTGTAGCTAATTAATGGAGGATAAAAGGAAGTTAGTTTTAATTGCTTTGTGCGTACGTCTGTGCATGTGCAGCGCATCATCTTAGAACTAGAACTAGACGGTCGCAAAAATCTCAAAGCTCGAATAGCACATTTCTCTCTTTAATTCCCAAGTTTATAACTAACAGTTTTACTTCAATAAATGCGTGCCAGTCGTTAACCAGCTTTTACATGAACATCTCATGTCATATGGATCATGTCCTTACAATTCTGAATTATTTTAATATTTAAAATTATTTAGCACATACAAATAAAATATGTCATCTATAATCTCAACGCATCCAATGGAAACTTTTCCCCGCATACGTGAACCAAATTTTCGGCAGAATAACAATAGAGCACCAAAGCCATAAAAAACAATGCATATTATTACCATTTTATCACCCTCAAAGTATTATATATCCACTTGAGAATTCAAACCAAAATCATCATAACCAACCCCGTTCCCAATGATTAAAACTGCTGTTAGTTAGCACACTTTAGCTCGCGTTAATGTTGTTTGTATTGTTTTCACAAAAAAAATTACACATTTCAATTCAATTCTAAAACGGACAATGAGATTGGGAATGGGAGCAATCAATGCGATGTCGGCACTACCGAGTACACACCGGCTACACAGTTATCTTAGCAATTTATTAATGCTCACACAGGGTCCTAACCAACAGCCAATAATGGTGCGAAGTTTGTTAAAATCGTAAAATAATTCGGATACCAGAAGATGTAAAATATAGTCATATTTAAATAGTATGATCGAACATAAAATCATAAGAATAGGAGACGCGGTCAGTCGGAAGTGGGTGGGAAGAACGAATAGATTTAGTGCATTTCGGGTATTTCCCCTAAATCCCTATAAACTCCTCGACACTCAAAGAAAATGAGTTATTTTTTATCGATTTACATCCCAAAGACGATACAGTACAAATTGAATTACATACTCATATGAAATGATTTTGATTGTGATTGCGAGTGGATCCAACAATAATTCTTGAATGAGAAGGTAGATTTCCCTGCAAGATTAGAATTTTATGGATGTCAAGCAATTTAACAAAAAAATAAGTCGGTTGGATGATGATGTTGCTGATGATGGTAGGATTAGATTAAGATAAGGCCTTCTTGGTCCGAAAAAATGGCACATTTTTAGACATCCATCTGACCATGAATAAAAATTTCTGAAAGATGTGTTCACAAAATATGTTCGCATCACAGTCGCAATCATGTAAAATAATAATATAATCTGCAAAAAAAAATAATTCGTACGAACATAAAACGTCTTCTCCCTAATATAAAAACAGATTTCACACAAAAATGTGAATTTGATTAAAGTGATAAATGGGCTCACTCATTGAAAAATGAGTTTTTAAAAGCTCTCCGCTCTAGAAAGGATGCAAAACTTTGGTTTTAACTTTAACACAGGTTAGTTGTCTTACAGGAAGCAGGGAAAGAACTGTATTTAGCACGCAAAATAAGGTAATATGTATATGTTGGGTTTTTACATGAGATCGGGAGATCCTTTCCGGATTATGACTTCATTTTTTATTACTACTAACTGTAATAACTACCTAATGCTTGCTTGTTATGTTTCCTCAACTGAGAAATGTCCTAATATCTTCAACTCCTTTTTAAGGGCAAGAAATTAGTTGTTGATTACGTGTCGTTATTTACCTGTATGTGTTTATATAGTGAGGAGTGTCTTATTTGGCTTGCCTTATCTGTGTAACTCAACCCATTTATAAAAATTAGCCAAATTATTTGCATTATTATTTTTGGAATTACACGAGCACAGCCAAACGGAGGACTTGGCCTGATGACCGTGTGCCTACAATTTTAAAGTGTTTTGTAAACCAGAGCATGTCATGTTTACCTGAAGGAAAAAATGTATGTACCTAAAATGACAGTGATTTTAATTTTGCCCACAGATACCATGTACATTTTTCATACATGACTTTACATGAGTCATGTAGTCTCGATGGTAGACCTACAGACGGACGGAATTAAACTTTTAAACTGTAAGAGCGAAATAAATGTCAACGTCCAAATGTAAAGAAAGATACACTACATATATGAGATACGGAAAAAGTAATAATTAATTTAGAAACCAATTTACATTTAAAAAAAACTTAAATATAAGTCAGCTTGATATTCCAGTTAAATGGACCCAGGGTTAAATAGTTTGTAAAAAATCCCGACTAAGACTAAGAAAATGAGTATAAGAGGTCACAATTTTGATAGAAAAGTAAATAAATCATACTATAAGTGTAGTATGATTGCATGATATGATATAGTATGATATGAAACAGTACTGTTTATTAAACAGTGTTTAATATGTCATAATGGACGTATGAAACTAAATAGACCCACAAAGTATTCAAGTTTGAATGGAGTCAAGAAATTTTTTCTGTTCCCAAGCTAAAAATGGTCCCAGAGGAAGATGTATCTTGACAACACTAACGTGCCATGATCCCAACTTGGATGCATACATTTCACATGTACAAAAAGGTTGATTTAAAGAACCTCTCATTAGTTCCAACCTCAATAGCCTCCAATTTAATTCCAAAACCTTCTCAATCATGAATGTAATCCCTAAGATCATATGCGATTACGGTACTAAATCGCTGGATTTCAGAATTAATTTAGCTTTTCATATTTGCCGAAAAAAATCTTGTAATTATTATCTTCCAGCATTTACAACGACTGAATATGAGTCATGCCTTGGGAACGTTGCTGGTTTTGTTGTCAAGATACATTTTCCTCTGGAGATTTTTTTGGAGGAAGAACACTTTTTTTCTTCAAAATCCGAACTTTGGGAGTCTATTAGTTTTATACGTCCATTTATGTCATAATATACAGTCTTAATTCAGTCTGGTCAACCACTATCTATGTATTTATAATTTTTGATTTTGGACTTTTAGGAAGCGATTTAATTCGTTGATGGCGGCAGAGCACAAGCACTAGTTGTTAGTCTGATAGTTTTGAGGTTGACCCATTCCGGAGGTCACAAGGTCCCCTCCAACCTGCGGCTGGTACGGCTGGTACTGATTCATTGGTACTTGTCCAACAACAGGCTGCATTCCATAACCATACTGATATTGATTTCGTGCATTATTTCGTTGACAGGCCCACACACACAAACCGATCGGGATGCATATAGGAATCCCACAGGGGCACAAAATAAACAGAATAATAAACAGAACAATGTCCAATCCTGCTATTTTTGAGGAATCGTTCGATGAGTAGGCAGTCAGAAAGCTCTCGGCTCTGGGACAGCGAAAATACCTAGAATGTCAAGAAGAGTTTAGGAATATGAATGAAATATGTTTATTGCAGGAGCAAGAGCAAGAAGGGAAGCTAAAAATTTAAGGTTTGGTTCATAGTTCATACTCATTCGAACACAGTTTGGAACAGGATTCACACTCCTCCTTGCAGGATGACATCTTTGTCCCTTTCCGACCACTGGCTTCCGCACATGTAATCTCGTAACCCGCAGACGATCCATCTGGTCGACTTGAAAATATAAAAGAGCATTGTATTAATTTTAAACTATCGGTTACAGCTATTGAATATAATTTATTGTTGTGCGTTATAGGTTCAGCATAACCTGGGATCGGTAACAGTTAGGAAAGGGGAAAAAGTGACTTACTGTTTATTGCAGAATTTTCGGCAGCTATTGATATCTGCATACGTGATTGTTGATAAAAGTATGAGTACTAGGAGCACATTGAAGACTATTTTGTTGCAAGTCGACTGTGACATTTCTATTGGAATGGAACTGCCAACTCGTTGTTCTGTTTTTGTTCTTCTTTTGCAAAACTGGACTTTTCAATTTGTAACAATTTGAAACAATTTTTCCATTTGTAAGTGTGCTAAAATCGAAGATACTATAAGTAATAGAGAAGGACAGAACAGAGCAAGATATTATAAGTATCTGTCCTGCTCTAATCTGTAAAGTCAATTTAATTTTTTTGTTACAAATGCATTGAATATCCCGATCGCCAATTATACCTTAATACCTTCAGTGAATAATTTCATAGTCATATCCATGCAAACAATAATAAAAACTTGCTTATATTTAACAAGTATGCATCCCCATTATAAGGCCATGTCGCTACTGATCCCGAGTCGTTCTTGCAGTAGGCTATATAGCACCTGCGTGCAGGAGTCATATAATCTGATGGCTATTGATATCATTTTGTCCAGTGAAAAGAAAGCAAAGGGACATTTTTCTTTCAGGTATATGCATTTTCTCTTTTGAGCTGGATTGAATGTTTGGTTGAAAATATAAAAGAGTATATATATCATATTAAAATTGGATAAAAATTATTATTGTGCGTTATAGATTCAAGATTCAACATAACTTATTGTATCAATATCATTTAAGAAGGAGGTAAAATGACTTTTCTATCCTACCAATTTCTAGGTCCCTCTGATGCTTATTGATAAAGACTAAATTAAATAATTATTCATACATGATAAATTGATAAAGATTAATATGGTATGATGGTGGTTTAATTAAGCCTTCTTCATAAAGCAGTATAAGACAGGAGTATGAAATGAATATTATTATGACCCATATCCATTATTACTCATGCAAACATGACAAATTATTTTATACCAAAAGTATCATTTGCATAATCCACAAAGCAATTCACATACTTTAGTTTGACAAACTAGATTAATTTATTTTTTAGTATTAGGTAGGTATATAAGCGGCAGCAGCAATGAAAAGTAGTGTACTATAGGGTTACATGCTTCGTTCCAAATGTCAAATTGACTGGGATTACTCTACATAAACCTCTGCAGATTCGTTCTGAACCATAGTTTGGGCCTTCATAATATCCTTGTGCCACTTCTCCAAACGGGTAACCATTCCGGCCAGCTGAAAGTAATATTCACAAGCGGTTTATTAGTTATTTGCATAGTTTCAACTTTGCATGGATCAACTGGAAAATACATCCAGAAATTTTACCTGGGTTTTATCCAAAACACGAGGTTGAACCCAAGTCATGTAGACCTTTTTCTCTGCTTCGTCGATTTTCCCAGCCACAAGCCCTTTCGAAATTGTTTTCATCACGTACAGTTCCACTTGATCTGGACGCAAATTAGTGGCCTTCGCGATATCGTCGAATGACAACTGACGTTCCAAAGCAGTTCGTCTAAATGTCATCTAAACACCAAATCAACAGGTACCAGTCAGCAACATTAAAATAAAACAACAGATTTTAATATAAATGCGTTCTCTGGTGTGCATTAATTCTATAGCTTACCTCCATAATTGCCAGCAGAATCGCCTTCGTCCTTAACACTTGCTCCTTTTGAGCAAGCAGATCATTGGCGCTCCATTTCTTTCTAAGCTTCTCAAACTCCTTCACGTCGCCATGATTGAGAGCCACCAACAAGTCAACCAGCCACTTGTCAGGAGCTCCCTTCAAGGAATCCAAAATTGGATGAGACAACTGTTAAGAAATTTACATAAAAATCATTCAAGTTAAAGTTCATGCATCATTTCATTCTAAATACTAGGATATTAGTTATCATTACCAATAGCACATATACACTTATTTTAAGCAAAAATCATTATCATTATTACCAGTTCCCCGAAATTGTAAATATCATCCGCCACCAAAGCCGATATAGCCAACATTTTCGCGTGATCATGCTGCTCTTGATAGGGCAACGTCTTGGCATCGGTGCACCCCAAATACTTCAGCGCACTTTTATAGTACAAAGTGAGGTTCCCAGTCTCCCCATAAAACTGACTCTCCAACTGGTAGAAGAATCCATGAACTTTGGTTATTCCATCGATCTGCTTCAAGATCTCATCAACTTCCTCCAAAAGAGCCTGGAAATTAAAGAGAAGAAGCAAAATGTTCAAAGTCAAAATCAAATTGGAACAACAATGACGCTTTCATTTATCCGACAAAATTAATACATAAATAACAAATTACTAAATGACACGTTACCTTCAATGGCTCGAAACGCTTCTCATGAAGCAAAATCTGCCCCCGCACAATCTTGCAATAGGCCAGAGCCAAAGGATCCGGCTTAAATTGACCCACCGCTGGCGTTATACGCTGCTCACATCCCTCCATAAACTTCAACGCCTCATCCGGCTCACGGTACTGCTTCACTATGGCCGCACATAACTCCACAAGTGAGATGGTCTTGATCCTTTAAAAAAATCCATAAATGTTAAATGGTAAATTAGTCTAAAAATCAACCATCCCATCCTTCAGCTCCAATATTTGATTCAGGACGAAACTTAATGACTGATGAGGAATAATAACATGCAATTATTTTTAACAACAATTAAAATTACTACCTCCGCTCAAACTCTTGGATGAAGTTTTCATAGAGCTCGATCAGCAGTTGACCCTGATTAAGCTGGGGTTGCTTCACCAGATCCAACAGCGCCACGGTTAGCTCATGCCAGCGCCGGGCGGCATACAAGGAATCCAGCTTAGCCCATTTCTCCGCCATGACCTTATCCGACTCCCCCTTGACCTTCTTGGCCAGGTAGTCCGTGGCCTCCTTTGCAGTTGAAGTAACCATTTTTCAGTTCCCTCCCTGTTCTAAAAAAAAAGTATCACCTGGACTCGACTAAACAACAATGACAAGAGAAAAATAATAATTAAGTTATGCTTTTAACAGCTGATTGGATTGACCCCTGAATTTTGGAGATGAAATATAACATTTAGTTAATTTTTTTAACCACGGACCAATAATTTACTTTACTAATCAATCAATCAGTGAAATGTTGGATGTGGTTAAAAATATGTAAAAAAAAAAATGTGTTTAAAAAAATGACTACAGACAGAACAGTATCATAGTAAAGTTGAAAGTTTAAGAAAAAAACTTACCGTTACCGTTAGTATGTGGTATAGTTGATAGAGGTATAGCCTTATCAAATTTTTGCTTCCGAGATCCTCGTCAATGATTAATTGATTAATACCAGCATGTACTGCCAACGAGCAGAAATAATAATAAAATTATATAATTTACTTTTAGATAAACAATTTAATTTGATGATCTAGGAATCAAACATCCGCTAGCTGACAATGAACGAGTCATGATAATAATGATGCCGATATAACTTGTGATGGAAGAGGTGCAGTGTTATCTTCCAAACTTCATCCCGTCGAAATAATAATAATAATATTTTCGGCTCCGGGATATACCATACCAATTTCTTACTAGCTGCACCTCCAAGCAAATTCCTCCTAGCCGAGACGCTGCTTATGGAATAGAAATTCAATACTAATTTTACAATTTTAATAAAAGTTATTCAGTTATAATGTTAACTATAATTAAATTTCGGAATTTATTTAGATCTGAACTAAAATTAGCTCTAATATAACTAGTTTATAAAAGAAAAGAGAAATTCTGAAATAAAATGAATAGGATTTTTTTCACTTTTATCGGAATCAAATCAGTTCTGACGAGTGTCTATCTTTTATTTGAACATTTCACGACTGTCAGTAATGGAATTGACAATTTATCAATTAATTAATGATTATTATTGATTATTAATAATAATAAATTACATTTTAATATATTTAAAAAAAAAATTATTACATTGTTCATGAATCATGATCATCCTATATCATCCATCGAATCGAAAATTATATGCTTCAGAAATAGTTACAATGATAAACAACAACGGTAAAATATTTAAAACTTAAATATGTATTGAACACCAACTCCCAATCACTAAAAATACAAGTTGTAGCTTTTTAATAAGAAGCTTTCCTTGTTAGAAATGGTACTATTCCCAATACCCTTCTCGTCGTTAGCCACTCTTTGGCCAACCCCGGTTAAACTGGTCTCCTCGATTTTGGAAACCTTTACATGTCTCACTTGTAGCACGGATGGGGTAAAATGATCGATTTCCGGTGATTTTGACAAGGAGTCAGAGTTAGCATGATTCTTCTTACAGCTTTGGTAACCTGCTGGTTTATATCCGGGTAAATACTGGAGATTTAATAGCGCCTTCAACCCCGCTTTTTCGGCAAGGATGTTACTTGAGTTGGCATCAAAGTTTCTGGGAAATTCCTCGGATAATGTTCGCAAATTAAGTAAGTGGATGTTTTCAGGCAAGGCAGAGGAAACTAATGAAATAAATCCATTCTTGAGTCTGGTCCTGCTTTTGTCAGCATTATTCCCATCATTGTAGACAAAGACGTTTGGAGGGTAATTCAGCCTCAAGCTGGATCTTTGTGCTGGGAGCGTTGGTTGCCAGCTTGAGAATAAGTTCACATTTTCTCGCTCCCCCGAATTTTTAATGTCTCCCTCCAGAGTTTCTAGCAAAAGGTGATATGATGACACCGTGGGCTTGCTATCTGACACACCCTCCGACAAGCCCCTCCCATCGTCATATAGACTTCTTCTATCTATCAATGTTTCCATCCTCCCTTCTTCAACTGAGGTGAAGCCATGAGTTCTATCTACAAGAACCGACAAGCGCAATTGATTTCCGTTTGGATCTGGCTTCTCATCTTGAATATGAGCCATGGTCGTGACTGGATAAGTGTTTCCTTCGTAGTTAATTTCTGGGATGGAGACCCTCCTCTCAGAGACCAGCCCATTTTGATCCGTGTACATCACTGGATAATCCCTGGTTGAGGTTGAATTACCATCGGTTCCAGTCCCCGTTGTGGATTTTAGATTTGTGTCAAGCCTCATGAAGACCTCTAGCCTCTTGGAATAGTCTCCGGCTAGATCCACGTAGTTTTCAAGAAGGATTCTGTGCATGAGTGGGGCTTCCTCTTCAACGTTGATGAGGGTGGTATTGACGATAAGTGTTTCATAAACGGAGGAATGCAGTGCAATCACTTGGGACATGATGGGGCCAGTTATTTTGATCACTCCATTTTGGCTGAAATTGTCGGTGCTGAAAAACTACAATAGTGTGACTAAATATTAGCACGAGCATGGCACGAGCATTCTATCGATTTAAAATCTATGGATGTCACTTGTAAACCTAGTTTAATTACCTGCAGCTCTGTAGAAAGCATTGGTTTTAGAAGGTACGCTCCGCTGTCCTTATCTACAGGCCGGTAAAATCCATAGGACATGGAGAGAGGTACGGATTTGTTCTTCTGATCTTTCAGCTCAACCTTGTCAAGTAGTCCAGTCTCTTTAAAATATAGTTTGTTTCGGTGATTTTCAAGTGTCATTGTGTTTCTTCCATCCTAAGGAAATTATCGGTTCTTGTTAAATTGATAAACAGTTAATTGCTGGTAATTGTAGTAGGTCTAAATTTTGGTGGGGCTACCTGAGACATGGGAGCATCGTTCATTCCAAATATCGTTTCATTTTGATTGAGGCACAGTTCGCATGAGATGTGTGCTAAAGTGCTGGTGGGTTGCCTAATCTCATCTTCACTTTCTCCCATTGCTCCCGAATCCAGAATTTGAAAAGTGGATAGGGAAAGGGGCTCCAAATCAACCAGAAAGACTAATTCAAATGCTCGGTCGGATATGTGAATAGTAAATGTTGCGTCATCGCGGACAAGCACAGGATTAATCTGAATTATAATTTATAAGAAATTAATTTTCACGTTCATTAATTATGACAAGAAAAATTAGTAAATTTTGGAATTTTGACATACTTGTGATGGGACTTGTACACCAGCAGAATCCATAACTTGTGCCGTTATCCTTTTCACAAGGACCTTGATCAGCTCCTTCCTTTTCCAAGCGAGGTTATTAAAAATCACGATGTTTGTTACGTACCCATCCTCCATTCCAAATACTTCCAGGGGTATCTTCGTAGGAAGAACGTCAAATACTCCCCGACTGAAAACCTTTGACATAGCCGGGAGCGATGTTTTCCTCGCATTCCTATGAATAATTTTCAAGGATTGAATCTGTAGGTCAACACAGGTCTGTAGAGCAGTGTGGAGCCTTTGGCCATAATCCTCCATTGTCCATCTCTGGGAAGTTCCTGTGATTCCGTCGTGGTGAGCGAATATCCCAAAGTCATGACGGGAAGTTATAAGTTCCTTGTATTTATAGCTTAAGATCTGCACATAAATGAAATCATTGGTCACAAATCATAAATGAAAGCATTCTTAAATATTAATCGTAAGTATAAATTTTGTAATTGAAATCATCTTGTTGTGTATCTTTTCATTCACTTTCATCGCCACAATAGAATTCGTCTGCTTTGCAATCGCGTTGGCGTAGGTGAAAAGAATTTCAGCGCTTCTAAGCTCATTTTCTACTTCTCGGTGAAACCGCTTCCAATAAGGTCTAGTTCCATAAAAGCCGGTCCAGTAGGCTGGCTTGCCGGATACATAGACATCACCTTAGAACAAGGAAATGCAAATTTTTATACTTGCAGAATAGCATAATTTCTCTCTAAATGCATTCAGATAGTGATGAGAGTTTAGCTCGGTCAATAATAAATGTTGGCTAACCATACGGAAAGAAGTCACCAGACAAGGAAGGTCGTTCTGCCTTCTTGTTCCGGGACTCTTGGTCAACGGCCTAGTGACATTCGCCAACAAAAATAGTTAGAGTGAGATAAAAATATCCGCTATAATTTAAAAGCAACATTAATGAATTCTTTCATAATAACCTCAAAGTATTGACTCAAAGTTCCAAATCCGATTTCCATCCTAAATTTGTCCTGGTGAGAGTTAATATACGTGAATAATTGCATGTAGTTAGTATACTGTTGCACCCACTCCAGTGGTCGATCATATCTAAAATCGTCTCCGAGCGGAACCAAAATCACATTGTGGTTGGTGAGGGACGCGGTTTTAATGTATTGTGCAGCGATTTCCTGTGCCGACTTCCTCAAGTTGGCTTTGCTGATTGGGGTCATGAGACCAAAGTTTTCTCCATATTCGTCTGTATAAGCGCACAATGCACATGCACAAATTCAATTTTAAAAATTCAATTAAAAAAAATATAAGAATATACTGGTAAAATAGGTAATGTTTATTTTCTTGATAATAAAAATATCATATCCATTCATACATGCGATACTTCGAAAATCGAATTTCAGACAAACTTGAGGCTGTGGACCACACGCATGTTTAATGCTGTATAAGTCATAAGGCAGCGTTAAACAAGGAATGTCAGAAACCCCGGAAGGGTCCCAGCGAGGTCTCCATTTGAACTCTTCCGTTTTGTGTTGGGCTAGCCAATGCTTCCAAACATAATGCAATCTCTACAAAGACAGCAATGAGTTCGGAATTTTCATTACACATTAGAGGAAATGAAATGAACATGCCACGAAATCCTGTTTACCTGTATCACCATGCCCCGCATATTTGATTCCGAGAGGAGATGAGAGTGTGTGGATGAATGGCCAAAGGGATCAATCGCCCAGGAATATTTCGGGATTACATTTAGGTTATTGTAGACCCACTGTTGACCTTCCGTAAGCTCCTGGGCTAAGGAGTAGAGACTGGAGGCGGCTTCGTCCGGAACTACCCAACCTGTTAACGGAATTTGTAACTTTACAGTAACCAGTTTTACTAATATTGATATTTTACATTTTGGTAGCACGTAGGCTTACCTCCAGTGGCAATTTCTAGTCTCTTTTCCACCACAACCAATTTCCTGAATTGCTCTTTCACCTGGGGGGATGCGTCCTTCCACCATTTGGCCAGATAAGTAATCTCACTCCAGACAAATGTCATATCTGGAAACTCGGTGAGGTAGCGGACGGCATTGTCCAAAATGAATCTGGTCTGCCGATAGTAGTACTGCTCGTATGTACTGCGCCACCCTGGGTCATTGTGAGAATGGGGGAGAACAATCACCTTGATTAGATTATCTTGTCCCCTAAACACTTGGTTGAAGTGGGTCCTATGCCTGAGCTCGAAATCGAAAGAGTCCGATAGCCAGAAATATTTGCGTGAAATCCAGGAAGCCTTACAAACATAAAATGTAGCAATGTTAATTAATTACGTAATTAATAAGATACCAAACTACTAAAACCATCATTAACTCTCCTATTAATTTATTTCATAGTACATAGTATGTCACATACATTGAAATTCATCGTTGGAAAAAGTGACGTCAAATCGACATCCGGTGGAGCAGGAGGAACTAGATTGCATGAAGATCCTAATCTGTTCCAATTAACAGTTCCTGAAAAATTCTTATTTCTGTCCACGTTAAAACATAAAATAAAACCGATGGAAGTCAGAATAAGGCCAATAGTGGCCATTCTAAATACAAGCTTCATTTTCTAAAATATCACTTTTCATGTACTTGTCACACAGCTTTGGCTATCAATAAGTTCAGCCGTGGTAGAGTCACGTCGCAGACCTACTCCCACCCTTGATAAATGAGACAAGAAAGATAACTGCATGCAAACAAGGAAAAGTACTAAAAAAAATGTGTTGTTGGATTCATTGGCAAATTAATATGGTACAATTTAATGAATGGAAATGACACGAAGACTAATGACACGGGTTCATTGCTTATGGTGATTCTGTTCAGAGATGCTCCAGTGAACAATACGCAGTGAACTCACTCTCTTATGTCAACGATAGATAAAACACTGATGAACAGATCCCCAAAACTTGTTGTTTAACTGATCTAGTTCAATTTATTGCTGATTAAGTAACTTTTGTTAATGTAGTTACAACTTGCGAATGTATATGCCACGCTACGGGCAAATGTCTAAAAAAATATCCTATACTTTGTGGCATTGAGTTCTGCGACCATAACTTGGAACACAAGCAGCCTTTCCTCTCAACAAAATGAAACAAAAAGTTAAGACAAACAACACTAATTTCTCCGTTTAAAAAATAAAAGCACGTGAAATCCGCTTTCACAAAGGGTGTTTTAAAACAATCAAGTTGGGTCCACTTTACCATAGTCTATTCCTCATGATGGAATCTAGGACCTCCGACAACCAAATAAATGTCAGCTTCATTACTGACTGATCCACAGCCGCAGCATTGGATTTTTTATGGAAAAATACTTTGAAACAAAAGTAATCAATCATTTAATAGAAGCCATAAAGCTCGATGCTTCTACTGAGAAATGTGACTGGTGACTATAATTCCAAGCTGTGACCATGAGTCGCACTTATATCTTGTTAAATCATATAAACATTTATTGTGAAAATTGGGTCGCCCTCACACATCGCTTCCCACTTCATTCACTTTTCAAAGAAATGCTTTGCTTCTCCAGCAAATACGTGCGGTTTTCCCTTGGCTTCGTCAACTTGCGCTTTTGTACTGACGAACCTATGTACTTCAAAATGCCTTTTAACAATAAGATAGGCTTTTCTATTTACAATTAGACGTTACGCTGGGTTTCCGGCTATAAAGTGTCATTTACCTGCAGTTCATCCCCCCACCATGTGCACCCCGTAATTTATGCATGCACACGCTTTACAGCAATTTTCATGTATTATGACTTTCAACTAAAAATGTTGATAATGAAACTGCTTCCATTCCAATATTACTTTGCAGGGGAGTGAGAGAATGAATAATAAAGATTGTTCAACAATAACACGTGCCAGAATCGCCCGAAGGGAAATATATTTTATTTAAAGTAACAATAAAAAAAACATCGCATATCGCATTACATGAATGTTTATAACCATCAATGCTATATATACCTACAAGTAGCATATTCACTTATGCTAACCTCTATGGTACCATTTCGCATTGTGTAGAATTGAGGATTGATACTGGACATGACTTTATTACATCGAAGAATATATGCCAATGAACAAACTCGTTGAAATAGGCGACTAAAACCTTGAACTAGACACACCTAAATATGGATAGTTAATATTTTTTTAAACTACTTATCCATATTCCAATGGAAATTAACCAAATATGACTGCAGCTCATAAGGCTCGCCTAAAGACAAGTATTTCGTGTCCCTAATGCTAATAAGTCTATTCGCTGAACTTGCTTTTGTACCCGGGGTGCCCACTAGATTAGTCCTTTCTAATGAATGGTTAAGGGCAAGACTGGACCCCAACTTAGGGGACATTCTTCTTGTTCTAAACCTACTTCTAGTCTGATTATAAAAGTTGTCCCCTGTGCATGTGGATTTTCTCCGAGTCTCCAAATGCCCCAACCGTTGCAGTATCATAAGAGCTTCACCACTTGGTGAACTAATTCCATGCCTTGTAGAACCAGAAATTGTCCTCAAGTTAAGAAGGTAAACATCCTCCGGAAGTTCTCCAGAGAATATGGAAATCCTCCCGTTCGGATCTTGATCCAAAGCGTCGTAAGTAAATATAGTCGGTTGAGAATTTAAAATCTTTGACAGCCGCTGGACCTCCAGTGAGGGCTCCCAACCGTGGAAATTATCCCCTTGAAGACCCGGTACAGATTCTAATTTAAGGGCGTAGTTTGATACGGCGACTTCGGAATCCAAAACCCCTTCTCCCATACCCCGAGCATCGTCGTATCGTAATCTTCTGTCGAAGATCACTTCAAGTCTCCCCAATTCCACTGAAGATACCCCATGTGCTCTGTCCACAACCAAGGTTAACCGGAGTCCTTTGGATGGGTCTTGAATGTAAGCGAAATTTGTCACGGGATAGTGGTTCGCCTGATAGGGAAGTTTCGTCACAGTGACCCGTTTCTCTACAGCTAAGCCGTTGGTGTCAGTGAAGAAAATTGGGGAAGACTTTTCCGCATTGGTAAGCGTTTCATTCTCGTTGTGTGGCTGCTGTTGGGTGTCATTATTATCATTTATCAAATCCGTTTGAACTCGCATGAAGTATTCTCCGAAAGCATCATCAGTAGTTTCATTAAATTCATTGGACATGGATAGGACCGAAGTGAGCTCCGGGGAGCCCTTGTGGACAAGCCACGTTGAAAATCTCATGTTTTCGGTGATAAGGACCAGCTCAGAAATAATTGGTCCTTCAATTACGTGTAATTGTATGTTGTTTCCGTCAAAAACCTACAACAAATACCCTCTGTAAATTAAGTTGTCTGCCAACCATTTAGTAAACCGTAATTGTTTTAAAAACTAGTGTCATTTCAATTGTATACCGGATGCACTGTTGATGTGACTGGCTGCATCAAGTATGCCCCACTTCCTAGATTCGAGTCATATCTTCCCATTGACAGCTTCACATCAGCTCTTGTATTTCGATTTAGTTTGAGTTCCACTTTTGTCAATAGGCCAGTGTCACCGCTAAAATGGGTTTTCATGTGTTGATTTTCGAATGTAATATTTTGATGTCTCTGAAATAGTTTTTTTTTTATTTTACGTTTAAGCTTACACTAGATTAAGTCTTGGTATAATACGGATGAGAATCTTTTGTGGTAGGATCACTCACTGATACTTGATTAGAATTGTCACAGTTTCTGCATGAAACATTCGCAATGATGGTTTGTAGATGGGTCTCCTTGTCGTCCCTTTGATATCTTCGAATTTCATAAGTGATTATGGAGAGGGGCGGTAGCTCCGATACAAAAACAAGCTCATACAGTTTTTTGTTCTGGTGACTGGGTGAACCTAAGTCCCTCCTTTCCAACTTGGGATTGACCTAAGTTTTAAAAAATCGAATTATTTCTTACAACTACAATTTATTCAAAGTCTAGTATGCATTTTATTAGTTGCAGTTTTATCATGAATCATGCCTGGGCAGGAATGATCTCTCCATTAGACCCTTTCACAATAACTCTTGGATCCTCCACAATCAACCTGACCAACTCGGACCTCTTCCAGCCCAGACTATTAAACATGACTACTTTCTTCACAATCGCCTTAATCTGGAATAATTTTACAGGTCTCTTTCCCACTAGTCCAGGAAAGCCGATAGTTGTCCTTTCTGCTAACAACCGGGGCATTCTGATTTGGAGCTCATTTCTCCAAATGATTTCAATGGAAAGTTTTTGAATTTGTTGACAAAAAATCCAAGCTTGGGTTAGCTTTTTGGCGTAGTCCAGCATCGTGGTTCGGGGAGAGGTGCCAGTGATACCTGACGTTAATGAAAATATAATGTCAAGCATATCCAAAAATGTATTTGTCAAATGCTAAATGACATAGACGGAGATGTAACGTTTATAGAAATATTAACCGTCATGATGTTGAAATAATGCGATGGATCTTCTCGCCAGGACCAGATTGTCGTAGTTTCTAAAGAGAATCTGCCAAACAATCTGATGAGCTTTAATTAAAAGGAAAACAATGTTCATCCGTAATTACAGTACCTCTGCTGAAGAATGGTTACGTTGCCTCATCAAATTATATGAGAATGTGAAGAGAATCTCGGCCTTCAACAATTCATCCTCCGCTTCCCTACTCAGCTTCTTCCAATATGGTCGTGTTCCATAAAAACCAGTCCAGTATGCTGGCGAAAACGCGAATATTACATCACTGCAGAAGTCACCAGAATCATCTTAAATTTATGTTGAATTGTTTAAAAAATTTGAAATACATACTAAAAAATGCATTTATAAATAAATAAACTCATTCCTGTATGGGAAGAAGTCGCCCTTAAAAGTTGGGAGATTGATGCCTTTCTCATGAATTGACTAAAATGGCAACAAAAAAAACAATAATTCGATTTGAAAAATGTCCGTAAATATTTGGAATTTAGAGTTATTTATATAATTTGAAATACCTGAAAGTAATTCCACAAAGTTCCAAACTTGGCAGTGGTGTTATATTTAACGTAATTCGAGTTAATATAACTAAATAAACGTTGATAATTATCGTGTTGCTGGTCCCACTCCATTTCCTCCTCAAACCGGAAGTCTCCGCCCAGCGTGGTAAGCACCAAATTGTGCCGTGTTAAGGAAGCAGTTCGTCGATACTGGCCGACTAATGACTCAGATAGCCTAGGTAGGGTTTTTTCGTTGAGTGGGTTCATAAATAAATGATGCTCTTCCCGTGTATCTGATAATTATGATTGAGTTAGATTGTAGCCATGAACCAGCTTAAAAAACTTTGCCATTTCATTAGCTGCTAAGTAAGTTACCCGGAAATCGTCTGAAGTCGAATCCCATGCATGTCTGTAGGTAAATAAATTCAGTAATTCATTTCAGTAATTAATTAAGTTATGTTATGTATTAATATTTTAGTGAATTGTTAAAAATTATTGTGACATACAAAAGGATTTGGCCCGCATGAATGCTTGGTTGGGTAGAGGTCATAATGAGCATTGTGACAAATTATTGCATCTTTCGGATCCGTACTCCAACGAGGGAACCACAAAAAATCCCCATTCCTATGCTCCGCAAGCCAGTGCTTCCAATTGTAGTGAATGCGCTTGATAATTAATCAAATTTCTATCACAGTTCAGTATCGTTGTGTAAAATATGTAAATAAATTAAATTATTACATATCTCTATTTACCTGTATCATCATGCCCTCAATCCCAGCCTTTTTAAGGATATATGGCATGGTGGAGCTGTGTCCAAATGGATCAATGGACCAAGCTACTTTTGGTGAAATATTTAAATTTTGATGTAGCCACTGATGACCTTCTACCAATTGGTTCACTAAGGAGAACAGCGTGGTGGTAGCTTCATCGGGCATTACCCATCCTGAAAATTATGTAACGCATTGAATTAATTGTTGCCTCACACTAAATTCAGCTGAAATTTTTCTGTTCATTAATTTTTTTTAAAGTGAGTGACCTCCAGTTAAAATTTCGAATCGTCCATCCATCACCAACTGCCTCAAGCTCTCTTTCTGCACAGAACTGGACTCATCCCACCACTTCTGGAGGAAGACAACTTCACTCCATGCGAAAGTCATATTGGTAAATTCCGTAAGTTTTGTTATGGAGTTGTTCAGAATCTTTCGGGTTAGAGAGTAGTAATAGCCCTCAAATGTGTCTTTCCAACCGGGATCATTGTGGGAGTATGGTATTACAAATACTTCTACATGCTGCGTTGAATGTGGACGGTAACGGGGAGATTCTCTGGTTCTAATATTCCCTCTAATCGGAATCGAGAGAGGAGAGTGGGACTTCAAATAACGGGACTCAAAATCAAATTCCCGAGATCTCCAAAAATGCTTGCCTAGGTATGTCCATTCGGCCTGAAATCAATCAAACATTATACGTTCGTCAATTGAGTCTGCTTTTGAAAGTGTATCTGTATCCTGTATTACCTTAAACTTGAAAGTAGGGTAAATTGAGACAGAGTCAAAATCTACCCGTAACTCCTCTCTACGTTGACATTGCTCATTTGGGAAAGCTCCGGAAAGAAAGGTCAATGTCAGCAAAACTGCTGCCAGGGCTGAAACTATCATTTCCATTTCCAAGCATTTGAAAATTGTTTTGGAATGGAAGGAAAGTTCCAAGTCTCAATGAAGGAAGCTGAGAATTGACTTAGATTGCAAAAATATTACGCAATGTGTCACTGAATCGATTAATTTCTTGTAAAAAAAAGAAAACTTGAGTTATCTGAAACATTACGAATTGTGCATAATTAATTCTATGGATGTATGGATGTAGTTGTTGTGTTAAGATATGATAAGTGTATCAAGTATCTCATGACAGGATACATACACAATGATTTGAACTCCGAATAAATAAGGCAAACAATTCATTTCATCATAGCATAACATAATATTTCAATGATTTCATGAATGAGTAATGGAAATTGTAAATCAATCAAAGGGCTGCGCCATCCTAATCTAATCTTATAAGATATTTCACAGTAGTTCAACGAATCATTTCATGCTAATCAGAAGATATATTGCAAATATTTGCTAATATAATGAATGAAATTTATTGACATTATTAATTTACCATCATAAGTCATTTCTTAGCTATATGCATAATGTAAATCGTATAATCATATCATCATGTTTATTACCTAACGGGAAATGATTGCGAGGTGCGTTTTATTTATTTATGAACTACTTCCACCACATCCCAACTCTCAACTCGCACATCACAAATCAAAATAAAGGAGAAAAAATACCGATAAGCCCCCACAACATATTGACCTTTAACCATCGGCTTTCCAAACTCAAAGTCAAAGCCCAGTATTTAAAAAGAAAAAAAAACTTTCTTTAAGCCATTACGAACCCAATCTTATCATTCATTAATTCATAAAACTTAAAAAAGCCAATAATTTCCCTCATTATCCTCCGCATTTTTAAAAACGTATATAACGTATGTAATTGTTAAATTGCAATTAACAACTTATTTTCCTTTTCCCTGCAAAAAAATAAAAGCGAAGACAGAAAATTACCATCTAAAATAATTATTACCTCATCATTTGATGTCATTTTAATCGAAAAATAGTCTAATCATTGTAAAAGGAGAACACGCTTTCATTCCTTCAACATAAATCACGTATCTCTGATTGTAATTACGCTTCTTCACTTGCAATTTTTATAAGCAATCATAATCATGCTTTGCATATATAATTACAGTGGGATGACATGCCTAGGCATGAATTAAAGATAGAAACACAACTATGAAATTAACTATCAAGTCGCAGTTCATAGTTAAGACTGGCACAGATTCAGATCCTCCTTGACTAGACTTGGCTTGACGTTTCGAAGCCAACTCAACTTATCTTTCAGCAAGTCAACCGCAGAATTGCAATTCTCAATAAAAACTCCTAGTTCTTCCTTTCATTCATCCTCCTCCCACATAATATAATTTTCCTGTTAAAATAGGAAGCAGTCTAGCTCTAGCACCAACAAAGGACAATTCTAAGTTAATCCATTTATAATAAAATCCCAAGTACAGTTACTTTTACTATATATATGTCATACAATGGCATTATTATTATTACATGCATTCAAATAACTCGCATTTTTAAATGTTACTTTTATTTATCATTTTTACGAAAATGCGTAAAGGATATAGCGTGAGAAAAGTGTTTAATTGTTTTTCCATAATATAATGTTCAGCTTCTTCCTAGGTAAGTATGTATATATATATATATTTATTGATTAAGGAATAGGAACTTCTACGCGTAACATCCTCATCCTCATCATTAACAAGCTGTGTTCAGGCAGAGTAGAGCGGATATCATGTCGTGTTAAGCAAACATCAACATCATGTAATGGGAAGAACACTGACATAAGTTTGCTCTCAACAGCCTCCACTTACTTGCTTACCGTTGGAGCTTTATAATATTGCCACTTTCGACCGTTGCTTCTGCTTATTTATTTTACTTGTGAAGTAATAGGCGGCAAACGACCACAAGGCATTTATTACCCCGTCTTTACCAGCAAATTATCACAAAGTTGTCTCATAAATTATACTTTAAACTTCTTACTGATTTCATATAACATAATATGGCCACTTACCAGTTAGCTACAGCATTATGCCATTGATGTTCATGTGGGATTTAAAAAACGGTCTAATTGAGCTGAACTGAATGAATAGGATTGTGCATATAACTTTTTATTTTACTTGAGCTCAACCCTTTCCTTTATTCTCACATTGTCAATTTTTGAAGAAGAGAAAAAAATAAATGAACTAGGCATATCTATGTAAAATAGTAAAATGTAGTAATGCGCGCAGATCCTTTACGGATGATGTTAACTAGCATTACATGAAGATGTGTAAGTTGCACGAATTACGCTACTTACTACTTATCATTATTACGTACCCGGAAGCTTTATTACCAATAAATAAAAATAAAAATGGGATGAATATATATTATTTATTTATTGTATATACCTATGTACTTATACGTGCATACAATAAAACAATGCAATATGTGATGACGAGTTTAGCAATAAGCTCTCTTCTCTTCCAATGTCCAATGAGACAATATTTGATGCCCTACTACTAGTACTGCCCACACACACGGTATTCAGACACGATTTTTCCCTTAAAATAAATCAAGTTGTTGTCGTTAGTAGTTGTATCAACTACAAACGATCCAATGCATGCAAAGGAGAACAATGGTGATAATAATATCACGCTAATAACGACGATAATGCGCTTACAAGGGATATATAGGGAAGCTGTGAAAATTCCCTCAAAAAGCCTTTGGGCACTCAGGAGTCCCTTCGGTTTTCATTTACCTAGATACTTGGTTTGGCTTCGCTTTGCTTGTTACAATCAGTAAAATAAGAAGAAAATTCTAAAAGCTAAAATTGTCATCTTAATTTGACGGAGTACTTTCTCACTCTCTCTACGCTAGCGAATACCGTGAACCGTGTGACTACTCTGATGTCTCTCTGTACTGAGCAAGAGGCTTGCTTGAGAGGGACTTGACTTGAGTGGGGTGACAGTGAGCACGACATCGTTAAGGATATAACAAGGGACTTGAGTATTGAGTAGGACCTGCGAACGACTACAACATACACGACGACCTGCTCTCATGTCAAATTTTTAGGGTTCAAAAACCCAGTCGACATCCTTGGCACCAGTCGCAACTGTTAATTCCTTGTAAAATCTGAGATTATGCAAGGAACTTGTTACTTTCTATCACACTTCATTTTTGAGCTAAGTGGAATATGCATGTATGTTCACGTGTGACGTGTCTGATGTACTATGAAGTGAATTTATTTTACATTGAGAATGATAATAACAATTAAACGAAAGTGAATATACAGCAGTCGAATTTATGTTTTAATTGACATTCGTGAATTGCTCAGTTCAATGTCATAATAATTTGTTGGCGTTATGAAAAATCTGAAAGGGTTGTTGGTCTATGTGTTCATTGTGCTCCAAACATGGATCCCGGTCCATGGGGATGCGGATGTGGGTACAGCCGACAACAGTACGAAGAGAGAAGCCAGAAGCAGGAATAGCTTTTACCCAGCGATAGCCGAGGAGGAGTTGGAAGCACATGCATCGAGTCAAATCCGACTTCCGGATTTTGATTCTGAGGATGTTTACCAAATGCTTAATTTCCAGGTATGGATTCATTTCCAAATCTTCTTTACTAATAGGTCGATATGGTGGAAGGTTTAAGTAAATTAGATAATAGTACGGTTGACTAATTTATCTTGAAGGCTAACTGGACCAAATTCAAACTGTTCTGGAAATCCCAAGACTTTAACTTTGAAGAGCGTTACCTGCGGGAGCAAACCTGCTTCAGTTATGCCTCCTGTAATCTTCCACCTCTCCAAGTGTTCGTGGTCCCCTTCTCCCATAATGACCCAGGCTGGCTGAAAACTTTTGAAGGGTACTTTGAAACAAAGACGAAATTTATTTTGGACAATGCCGTGGAGAAGCTGACCCAGTACCCAGATATGACCTTTGTCTGGAGTGAGATCTCATTCCTGTCCAAGTGGTGGAATATTGTTGCCAATTCAACTCAGAAGAGGATGTTGAAGAAGTTGTTGGCTGAGGGGCGATTTGAGATTCTTACTGGAGGATGGGTCATGTCTGATGAAGCATCTCCGAGTCTTTTCGCGTTGACACATCAACTCATCGAAGGTCATAATTGGCTTAGGAGGAATTTAAATTACAAGCCTAGTGCTGCGTGGTCGATTGATCCATTTGGCCACGGGAATGTTATGCCGTATCTCCTGAAGAGTTCTGGCTTGCAGGGAATGATGATTCAGGTACCTAAAACTATGTTTAGAACAATTTAGTTGTAATGTAAAAAAAATCCTGACATTCTTACTTATTTTGTTTTTATTTGTGATTTTCTATTGATTTACCTTGTGTAGCGTTTGCATTACGCTTGGAAGCATTGGTTGGCTCAATACAAATATGGAGACTTTTTCTGGAACCAAAGATGGGACGAAACAGGAGAGCATAAAATTCACTGCTTGAATGCTCCTTATGATTTATACCCCACCAAGCACTCCTGTGGTCCAACACCTGAAGTTTGCATGAAATTTAATTTCCGGAATATTCCAGGTTTGTCCTTTTGCGTACACGCTTATCTCCTTAAAAGACTGCAAATAATAGAAAAAAATTCATAGTTTATTATATTTTTTTTGGATAATATATTTTTTTATAGGGCATACGACTGAGGAGCAGCTAAATTATATGCGACCCGTATCCCGAGACAATATTGTACAACTTGCGGACGACCTCATGGGTCAATATAGGAGGACAGCTTCCCTCACCAGGCATAACGTTGTGGTGACGGGAGTTGGGAATGATTTTGAATTCAACGACCCGTTGGAGTGGGATCAGCAGTATCGGAATTACATAACATTGTTTCATTTTATCAATAATAATCCGGAACGATACAATGCCAAAGTTCAGTTCGGGACTTTGTCGCAGTATTTTTCAGTAAGCGTAATAATACTTTCTAAGTTAGTCGAAATGGTTCTTAAAATCAGATATTAGTGAACTATTTTAACCGTCTTTAGACTCTCAAGCAGAGGAAGGCTGAACTACCCAATTTCACAGGCGACTTTTTCCCCTACAGCGATGTATACTTCCCTTATCCTCCGGCATACTGGACAGGCTATTACAGCACACGACCATTTTGGAAAAAGTTATCTCGTGAAACCGAAGATGAGCTGAGGAAGGCTGAAGTTCTATTTACCTTCACCTTAAACTACCTGACACAGCACAATCACACTGAAGATGCACAAGTTCTTTCCAAGACATTTAACTTTTTGGTTCAGGCAAGGCGTTGGCTTGCCTTGTTCCAGCATCATGACGGCATAACAGGAACCTCCCCAAGGAATACAATGGTTGACTACGCCAAGAAGCTATTTGACTCAATCCGGTTCTCGGAACATATTCAACGAGTTTGTGTGAAAATGTTGATTAGACGACAATTACTAGCTTATCAAGCAGACCTAGGAAATATCGAAGAAACGTTTGGCAATTTGGCAGATCAAGTTCCTCTAAAGCTTCCTGCCGATGGGACTGTAAAGAAAGTTGTTCTGTTTAATAGTCTTGGGTGGGCCAAATCGCATTTGGTTAGGGTGCTTGTGGACACGCCCAATGTGATGGTGGATGGTCCTGCTGGAGAGCCAGTGGCTTCACAGGTTGACTGATTTAAGACATTATTACCAGGTCATTTTTCTTAATTAATAAGAAGGGGTGAAATGAGATTATTGGAAATAATCATTAACTTTCAGATCAATCCAAAAATTGGAATAACCGACGATGGGATAAGTGGAATATTTTCAGGATATTATGAACTAGCATTCATAGCTTACTTGGCCCCTTTCGCCCTTACAACTTATGAAATTAAGAGGGCACCGGAAATCAAGTCCAACGCCCAACGTGCCAGTAGTCCATTCGCTGTAGCCATTCCCGCAGTCGTTAAGTGCAGCAATTGTGCTTACCAGGTGGACCCAATTGAAGTAAGGAAGTAATTTATGATTCACTGATTTGCTTTAAAATTTTGATTTCAAATTAACAAATGATTTAATAGTAATGTGTTAATTTTCATTTCTTTGTAGCCTCCATACGTAACACTGGAGAATGAGCAATTGGAAGTAACATTCGATGCGGAAACTGGATTGCTAAAGGGAATTCTCCGAAAACATGATCACGTCTCCGCCATGGTCAACATGACGTATGGGAAGTATATGACCGGCTTTGGGTCGGGCGCATACCTGTCACGGCCAATATTAGACCACACGATCGATGTAAGATTGAAACTGATCCCGTCCCGCCATCATATTACTTGGTCAAAAGTTAAAATAATCTTTCCTTCTTTTTTTAGATTTTGGCAGGTTGTAAATACGAAAAAAGCTCTAAGCTATTCGTCGTCTCTGGCCCAGTCGTAAAAGAGGTCACGGTCCTCTGCAAAGAAATGATGATATCTTACTATATACTCCAGCAAGGCCTGCCGGAAGCATTATCCGCCGTCTATCTGACAAATTCAGTAAAGCCCATAGGTACAAATTACGGAGAGTTCTTCATGTCCTTCCAGACTGACTTGGAAACAACATCGAAAATCGCTTACAATTCTGTTGAAGAGCCCACCTTCTTCACGGATACCGGCCTGGGAGTAGAAAGAAGAAGAAAAGTTTCTCGCTTGCCATACGAAGGGAATCTCTATCCCGTAGTTAACTATGCCTACATACAAGACTCATATACTGGGAGAAGGCTCACCGTTCTTATCGATAGGTCCCATGGCTTCACATCCACAAGGTCGGGCCATCTAGAAGGTATCATTGATCGTAGACTTCCTTATGACGACGCAAGAGGAATGGATGAAGGAGTGAATGACCCAGAGGATATGGTATCCAACTACGTAATTCTTCTAGAACCCCTCCCGAGAACGGCCAAGGATAACTTTTGGAAGCCGTCCGCAGCTATCCAGAGGGCTTCGAAATTATTAAATTATCAGCCCTCCCTCTTCGTCTATGACTACAGGGATAACCATCCTCAGCGTAGGATGAACCCACGCATATCCCTATTTACCAAAGAATTCCCATCCGACATGTTCCTCCTAAATTTGCGAACTGCTCCGGGTACGTCCCGTGGGGTACCGGGAAGGAAGGCGTTAATGCTCCTTCAGAACCTGGGACACTTTAATAAAACCACGCATCCACACCAGTTGGGAAGTGATTTAAAGATTTACCATTTTAGCGTGCCCACAGATTTAGTTGGGGATTCCATGCTAACGGGTCATGACCCGGATGAGCATTATGATACGAGGACGGGGACGCTGTCCACTGGTAGGCCGTTTGAAGTTAGTGCATTCACCTTACACTTTTAAACTGTCAAGTTGGCAATTATTTTTGGAACTGGAAGCTGTAATGATGACCATTTTAATTTTTAATACTGTTGATGGTGTGAATGAGGATGTGATAATATTTACGTGCAATGAGTAATGCATTTTACAAAAAATATTAAGTAGATATTTTCTAATATTATGTAAAAATTGTAAAATTATCTTACAGTTGTGTTACGTTACATACGGTTTAAGTACAAACTTTTCAATTTTTGTTTTTACTGATTAATTTATTAAATCCGCCAGTATAAAATAGTTGTAATAAATATGACATTTTCTAGTTAAACAGAAGTAACTCCAGACCTCCTTTGTACATACATAGTCTGCATTTTAATTTTAATAACAACACGTATATAACTAACAACAAAAGCTAAATATTAAATGCTTATATAGGTATTGTTAAAGTACGTAAATTAAGGCAAGATATATAAATTTATCGCGAATAGACTATTTTTATCTACTTTGGTCACACGACTACTAATAAACTGATTATCATCACAGGAATGAGTAATGATGACATAATAACATTAACATTAATTAATCGATATTGATACATACTTGATGATTGTCACAATTTATTATACATACTAAATGTTTATACTGCCCAGGGCACATGACTATATTATTGGCAACCTTGCTTAAAACACATTAGTATTTTATTTTGTTCCCATTCTTGCCAGCATACCACCACCACCTCAATTGTAACTTATAATAATTTATAATCTTAACTAGTTTATCTTTTGTATTTTTAATCGAAAATCGAACACACCTTTCCCAGTTAAAAAAATTATAAGCATTTTGAATTGGAATTAGGTATTTTATACACAATGGAAACTTAATAAAAATATATAAGTAACAACACTTTATTCAATAATAATCAATAATAATTAATGAGAAGACTTTAATTAATTAATTAGGGTAAATAGAAGTCAGTCAGTGCATTTTATAAACAACCTGAACCAGAACAGTTAACAAAAATAATAAGTTTCAAACTTAAAAAAGCTAAAGTTAATAATATTTGACTTATGACAATATACGGTAAGTACGTGAGTGATATTTGCAGTATCACACAAACGGGAAAGTGAAGTTGATTTGGTTCATCCATCATCAAAATTGTATGATAAACATAAGGATAAATGAGTAATGGTCGATAAGAGAATGTATTTGAAGGCCGGAAATCAGATCGACAATATATCTCCCACTGATTAATATTTTAACGCATGCCCGTGTTCATCCCTTGTCCCTGCATCCCTGCATTCTGGGCTCTCCACTCCTTCCAGTCCTTCAACAAGAAGAATGTCCCGCCTCCGTAGGCGGCAGTGTTTAGCAAGCCGAAAATCTGATTATATAATTAAATTGTACAATTGGCCATAATTTTTAATTAAATGTTCCAAAAGACAATTTATGTCCATGAATTTTTTATGCATTGCATAAACTTACAGCTGCAGGAGTGTAGTAGATGGAAACGAGAGTGAGAAGGGAAGTGATTCCATAAGCGAATGTGGCTCCAGCAGTGTAGTAAAATTCCTAAAATATTAAGCATAGAGTCATAAGTAAAATTTTCGAAAAGAACAGGTTAAAATTCAGCTATATAAATTTGAATATGCTTAATAAACATACCAACACATTCCATGGGGTGGTGGTTTGATACTTGGACTGCAATGCAAAGAAGTAAATCCAGATCCAGAAGCAAGTGATGATAAAGCCCATGTACACCACTATGGAAAGCCAGATCGGGGTGTGGAGACAAAGGAGAACAATGCCCAGCACCTGGAAACATCCATAACATTTGATATATTAGGTTTTTGTATACAATTTGACTTTGAGCTATTATTATGACTCAACCAATTTTAGATACGTAATATTCTATTATTATTATTGTTATATTTGAATTGCGAATCTTACAAACTGGGCAACTTTCACGAGTCCAGGTGGGGACTTGTAGTACGCCAGATCGATTCGTCGCTCACTGGCGAGGTTCCC
Organism: Pseudosinella alba; assembly: GCA_034700485.1. Lineage (NCBI taxonomy): Eukaryota > Metazoa > Arthropoda > Collembola > Entomobryomorpha > Entomobryidae > Pseudosinella > Pseudosinella alba. The sequence goes on from JAQIXQ010000069.1 coordinate 29,578, forward strand.
ATTTGGGTGGTTGGGATCCACAGTGACGATCACAGCCATGTTTAATAGCACTGAACAAGTAGTGTGCTTAATGAAAGGGTAAAATCGATTCGAAAATTTAAATATCTTCAAACACGTAATACTACACTAGCTGGCGAGAGAAACTGCACTGGTAAAATTGGTTGATAATCCCCGCGGGAACTTTACATCCAACAGTAAAGGTTCAAGACACTAATTTTGCGAAAATGTAAAGTCCATTTAGGGAGCGGAGAATGTGATTGAAATAGCTTCACTTACTGATTATTGCTTCTCTAACTAAACGAAATTGTTTCTTCTCTTTCCACCCTGATTAAGAAATAGATTAGATTGGAGTTTTTCTAATAAATTAGCACTGTTAATTACAGCAAAAAAACAACGGACTCGACCTTGCTCTTATTCTTCTTCTCCACTACCTGTACTTTCCTACGCCTTTCTTCTATCTCTGAAATTACAACTAAACTACGATACAGCTAGGCTAATCCTATAACCAAAACTGCCTTTAACTCGAGTAAGAGTTTGCAAAATGTGAAGGCAGTGATTCGTATCGTCGTCGGTCTCATATCACAGTATCTATCATTTGTATCTCACAAGCCCCATAAACTGTCAATACATTTATGGACTTGGTGAATACTGAATATAGTCAATGGGTTATGTTATGTATGTTGTTATTATGAATTGTGATTGTGACGGATATTTATGATATGGGAATTGAATTATTTACTAAAAGTTCTATATATTCATTTCATTAGCTTATTCTCCTTAGCTTTGCCATACACTTGAGCAAATCAAAGAGCTACAACATGGTACTTGTCTTTCCCAAACTACTCATTCGAACATTAAAAACAAGTTCTGACTTTTTTCCTATCATATCATAATCATCGTCTTCACTAAACCATATCATACCAGTGTTCGCATTCGAATTTCGAATATCTGCTACATCATAATACAACATCCATCCTTGTTTGTCTCTAAAATGTAAATAAGCTTGTGGCTTTGCTTAAACCATTTTCAGGTTTTAAAACGCGACTAAGCGTAGCTAAAGTTCGCGGATATACATAGATACGCTTATAAAATATGTACATTCATTTTACATTAGCGTCCGTCCGTCCAATGTTAAGGTGGGATCATCATATCATCAGCGAACCAGCAGCGCAATGCAATGCAGCAGCGTAATGAAGTTCATATCCGTTTTGAGATGTTCGCCTTAATCCAATGATGACATCTTAAACTAAACTGAAACTTTTACAGGAGAAGAAGAGTTCAGTTCAGCCATGGTTGTGGGTTGTGGTGATGAAACTGAAAAATGTAACATTGTATGTTGCTCTTACATATATGGCAAGTCATTTTCTTGAGAAGTTTGTTTGCTGGGCTTCTTTGTTGCTACTTCAACTTAACTTACGATGGGCTCTTGATGCTACGAATGTTTGCTCGTCATCTTCGGTATCACAATCAGAAACAAGAGAGTGAACAATGATCCACATTTCATTAAAGCCATTCAGTTTTATATGAATGTGATATGAACGGACGATATGCGTTGGTGTGATGGAGAAGAGGTTCATCCCGTCTACTGGGTCTGTTGTGCAGCAGGAAGGGTTTCAAATCGAAGTTAGTAGTGGCATTAGCATAATAATAAGAATAATAATATTCTTTATGTCCTGGACAAAGCAAATTGTGAGTATAAAGGCATGCTTAAAATTTTATGATGTATGTAAGTATGCGTGCATCTAGGATTCAGAGGCATATTAAGAAATATATTATTTGAAAAAAGAAATATGACGAGCCACATTTAATGGAGGAAATGAGCCACCTGCATATTCTATATTTGTAAAGATTTCATGCATACAACCGCCCTCCTCTGCGATGTTTCATGAGAATTGAGTTATGTTCAAGTGCAGGGGATGCTCTTAAAATTTCTAAATATGGCGTGACTTATGACAGGATTATGAGTATTATGATTATGACTATGACTATGAAGATTTGATACAGATACAAGAAGGATAAAAAAATGAAAATGCTTACTGGAGGTCTTATGATAAAAAAAATAACTTGAAAGGGGGCATTAAAAATTCGTGCCAGCACGTAAATTGAAACATGTGCTTTGAGAAAAAAGTCACATTTCCATTCTATCCCTTGTCGAGGAGCTTAGAATTTATATTCTGGATGGATCTATCTATTTAACTATATCGCCTTGCTTAAATAAGACTTAAATTAGTAAAAACGTGCTCCTCGTGAGGAAGACGATAATGGCTTAATACGAAATAGCATTATTTCATTTACTACTTGCGAAAGCCGAGATAGGCAAAAAGATAACAATGTTGCAACTGTTTGGGGGTTCATTCAGTTTCGGTAAGATACGATGATTATGACAAAATACAGAGATCGCATCGTGTAACACTTCTGAAGGATTGAGGAATTTACGTGACTTCCTCTGACAGGCTGGACACAAATAAATACATAGGAAGACAGACGTATGAACTGACTATGAAGGAGTTTTCACTCAAGAAAAGTACATCCTTCTGTATTTCATGAATTCTTAAATTAGCAGTTTTGATATAATTATCTGCATGCATTACCCACGTAATTGCTGCAAAAAGTCCGTAACTTACATTAGATCTGATTATTTTTACCTCGGGACAATCATTAATTTTGTCTTGGGCAGTTAAATCATTAACTTTTTTTATTAATTTAAAAGTTGAATTAAAATGAAAAACACACATTTTTAGAAATGATAAAAACTAAAGGATAACATATACCGATTAATATATTTTTTCGGAGTATTACATTTCGTGACATTTAAATTAATTAAAACTATTTATAGTGCACCACACAGTAAACAGTTTGACAATTTCACATAACACATTTCAAACGTTTGTAAATGACAATTTCCTTGATCTCATATGTATAGTTTATGTACAAACACAAATAAAAATCATACTTGTACAAACGACAACTAACACAAATCAAATCAACAAAGACATTAATTACAAATCCTCCCCATTTCACAATATTACAGATCAATATTATCATTTATCATTATTGGTAATATTTTTGTATAATTTGTAATTAGCTAACTACAGGCATTTTCATATTTATTTTCATTTTTTTACAGTCCCTCATTACCGCTGCTCTGGCACTGGCACACACAAATCTCTCTAAAACAGTTATGATCAGTTATCGTAGCTCTAGCTCGCATTACTTTGCAATAAAAAAAACAAATTAAAATTAAGTACATTCAAACAGACTGACTGTGAGCTGAAAAAGTACTTACCAAAATAATTAGTGAAGAAGGTATAATTTTAAAACTATTAAACTACCTACTCCACTTTAAAAAATATTTGAGCTGCGACGAACTAACGAAAATATGACAATGGGAAAAATGAACTTTCTTCAGGTTGCACTTTAACATTTCATATCTTACAGGATTCTACTTTACGTTTGAACTAAACGAAACGGACTATTACAGATAATAATATTGGCAAAATAAGACAAGGTCTCTAATAAAAACAATAAAATAAGTTCAATAATGATATTAATTAATAGTTAATAAGCTATAAAAATGACTACGACCGCCTATCTCCATTTGGAAATGACACGCTAGACTTATTATTGGGGTCTGTTTTATCCGGGGCAAACGTGTGCACCGCGTCCCTCCCAGCGTGCTTCTGAACGATTTTGGTGAGCTTGTGAAACTCATTGTTCATCAGCTCCCAGCAGTTCTCCGTGAACTTTGAGATGGCATCCGGGGTCACGGAGGAGGTATCAATTGGGGGCAAAACTTTCACGTATACCGTACCAGAGTTGAAGATCTTTTTCTCGTCATTAATGAACGTGTATGGACTAACGACTACTGGAACAATAGGCAATTTATTTTGAACTGCAATGTGAAACGCTCCCTTCTTGAAAGGCAAGAGGTTCACTCGCTTGCTCCGAGTCCCTTCCGGAAATATCCATAGCTTAGTCTGCAAATAAAAATATTCAAGCATGTGGGAATTATTTTAATGTTCAGTGCAAATTTAAACGAACATAGTTTTGTTAAATATTTACTTAATTTAAATAAACCTACTTTTGTTTCCTGAATCTGCTGAGCACTGGCACTAATGAGGGTCTTGCATTCACCAGGATTACTTCGATTAATATAGACAGTTCCAGAGAGCCAGGCGGAGAAGCCGAATGGGAATACGTACATTATTGCCCTTTTGGCAACACACGCGCATTTCTGCATGGTTTGCCATAATTCGACAATCACTAAAATCCGTAACAATTACGCATTACATTATCTGGTACAAAAGGGAATTCAATAATTAACTTGAATGAAATAAATATGAAACCCAACTTACGCATGAAATCCCATGCACTCTGATGGTTGCAGATAATAACACACGGAAAATCCTTTGCCAAGATTTCCTTCCCAGAGATTTCCCAATTAATGCCAACAATCTTGGATATTGGCTTGCAGAAAGGAATGCCCATTCTACGGAATAATAAAAAAAATTGAATTCACATATTTGTATACAAAATAAAATACAAATATTTTTTTTTGGATTTATTCTGATGCTACATTTGATGTGCATTTTTATCTATCATATAACTTACAACACATTCTTCACATTTCTTGGCTTTATCAGTGACGGTGGAATAATCATCAATGCTGTGACGGAGCAAACAATCACATACACGGCGAACTTCAAATAGTATCGGAACTTTGCAGATCTATCATAGAGGATGGCTAACGTTACGGTTGCGAGAAAGCTGGAAAATATCCACAGATTCCAGGATGTGAGTAGGTAGTATAACCTACTCGACATTGTCGGCTCCTCCATGGTCAATCCAATCAAAGGTCCTGCAGTGACCCAGGCTCAGCCGATTAAAGACTTTACAACACGGACCTGGACCTAATTAAATCCCACAGATAACAATGTATTAAGATTTCTTCTCGAACAAACAAGCACTTTGACTCAGGCCAGGATACAAACGTTCAATGAAGTAAATTCCTGCATATGTTCACTTTTATCCTTAAGAACCCGGCATATGTAATGCCGACCAGCAATCAACAAAAATGGACTAAATATTTCAACATCATAAATGTACTTGTAACAAGAGTCCACGACGCATTTCATAGCGTGGGGACAATCAGGTAAACATATCATTTAATGGGACACCCGATCATCCTACCTGTCGTGTAAGAAATAAGAATGGATGGGATTGTAATTTTTTCCCAATTTCCACCTCATAAAACACTTCATGCCGGACAAAACTTCACAAATCAATAACCATTTGGCCTAACCTGGCACATTTTATCAAGAGTGGCGACAATGCAATAATAGTAATAGCATGATTCTCAAGAACAGAACAATACCGTGTAAGTAAACTCATAAAATCCAGTTTTTCATATGTAGCCCATATTAATTATTAAATTACACATTTACAGGGAAAAATAAAATATAAACTATGCATGTATCCCACATTCCCACTATTACGGTGACACCACGATCAATCTATGTGACAAAATATCACTCACCTATTTAAACTTCGTTCCACCTTCTCGATTATAGATTTTCCCTTACATACCTAATCCCAATCCCAAATCATGTAATATGATATTAAACAATCAATAACCAATAATACGGGTGAAATTTTTGCTTAAATGTAATCGCTTTTTTAGCTCATAGCTGCATGTATAACACACACATAGCATACAATACAGCATACATAAGTACGAGCACTATTTTGCCACTACATCCTTGCTACACACGCAGCCCACGAGTGTTTTCCAGTCAATTTGTAATATTATAATCTGCAATTCCAGTCCAATATCAATCCAAATAAATATGGATTATAATGTATGGATTGAGTGCTTTAAGTACAGCATCATTCAGCCAAGAACAGAGTGCACTTATTTTCGGCAATACTTTTTGCCACGAATTATATTGTTACATATTTTTTTATGACGATGCCAGTTCTGCTGCACTTGATTATCTATGAAGTATGAATTTATTTATTTATACTTATTTTTCACATTAAAATCACCTAAGATATTTTAAGTTGATCACCTACTGAACTAGGCTTTGCCATGAGTGGCAGGCAGTCATTCAATTCAAGCCAAGACTGACTGATATAATTTTTTTCCTTCACTTCCTACAAAAATAAATCCCATGCATTCACAATCCTCCCATTAAAATAAAATATCGCTGCACCAATATTGGATTTTGATACTAAAAAATATGCTGAAAAAGATAAATTGAATAGCGCAATGCTGAATTGAATTGCTGGGTATGTTCGGCCGCTTGAACAACTTTTATTGTTATAGAGTGCTTATAATTCTCTGGCATTGGAGGCTAAAAAAGATGTGGTTCGCCTTCCAAAAAAAAACTTCTCGTTCCTGTTCCTGTATATTATCAAATAATATATATGTAAAAAAAATGTTAGAAAAGGTGCACACCTATCATGAGATCTCACAGGAATATACCTACATTTGTGCGGATACATATATAAGGGAAAATGGATATTCTGATATGAGGAGAGGAGAGAAGGTCTTTGCTAGACTTTATTTTCTAGACTTTGACTGGCTTTTTTGCTCCCTGCGTAGTTTGTAAAATAGAAGTAGAGAAGAAGTAGCATAGTGGAGCTTGTTATGACTGCCTTGCAATTGTGCATGCAGCTTTTTTGGACGATGATGGGGATATCTGATATGGTTTGTAAGGTTTGTGAGGTTGATGTGTACGGATGGAGAGATGATTATGATGATGACGATGAGGATGACGCGACGGTGGAATAGTGTTGGTGATGCGGTGGCATTGGATTGGAACATGTGTATTTTTTTTTGAATAAAACTATATTGGACAAGTTTGGAACGATAGAACTTTGCTGGGTAGATGACTATAAATATATATTCCATATTGTCATAATATATTTCGTGTAGGTTTATTGTACAGTAAAAAATGTGGAATGGGAATGATGGGGGGGGGGTTGAGAAGGAGGGAGTAAAGATGTTTTTCATGTTGGTTTGTTTGTCTACAAGATGATGTGATCAGTATATTATATGGATATTATGGAACTGCTGCCATAATATATTTTTTAGGGCCATGAATGAACATTAACCTTCTGTAAAACAATATACCTATGTTGCAAAGGTAAAAATATATGAGGTTGAAGAGGTATGCTATGTCAGGTCAGAGTCAATTCGTTGATTAGGAATAATGGAATTCAATTGATACATTTATGTCGGATGATTGGAGCGGAATGGTAATATTAGTAATTATGAAAGATTAAGATAAGGATGAGGATCATTCGATGAGATATTTGCGTTTCGGCATTTTACGTGACTCCAATTATTTTTAGATTGGTTGAACCTTTACTCATGCCATTATACAATGTTAGTGGCGCATGTAACTGAATTAAAAAATTGAGGATTACGGCATGGTAAAACAGAAGACATGTAGATTATAATAAATTATGGCTCTACGTGGAGAGGAGAATATAAAAGTGCAAAATGAAAAATTTTAGTAAAAAAAATTGGTTCACTGCACTGTGACGGGTTTATTGGGACACGAAAGACATTACATTGGTTTCCAATAAAGGTTTTGCTTGTACGAATGTTAGTATGCAAGAAATACTGTGCCAAGTAGAATGGGTTTTGTTTACAAGGAGAGTATCCCAATGATGACGCGCCAAATGTCAATATATTAATGGAATTATACTAAATCGAACACGCTGAAAAAGATGGCGGCACTCGTTTTCCCGAACGGTACATTTTTTTACGAGTTTCAGGGGTCAAATTTTGCAAAACTGACTACAACCTTCTTAAATATGACAAACAGGATGCGAATTTTGAGTAAAAAGTTATTTTTTGCGTTTTAGTACTCCGATTTGCCTTCAAAATTGCAAAAACTCCGGATTTATTAGGTATTTCGTCATAACAGTGATATTTTAATGGTAAATTGTCACCTAATAACGGCTCATTCGGGAAAATGAATACCGGCATCGTTTTCAGCATGTTTGATTTAGTATAATTCTACTAATTTAATGACATTTGGGGCGTCATCACTGGGTTACCCTCCTTGTTAGTTGAAGGCAAGTTTTCCCCAAGTGCAGTAAGTCTCTTATAAATGATTAAATGATATTACATATTGTATGTATTTTATATTTTAACGAAATTTATTTACTGGAACTTCGAACAAAATGATGCACTCTGATATTATCATGCAATTTGGTGTAAATCCTGCGTAAGAATTCATTGAAAACAAAAGTAGGTAATGAAATCTAATATTATGATCAAATATGTTATGGCGGATGCTACATAACTATAGCTGAAATATGAAGGCAATGCTATCATCAACAATAAGTAAGATAAAGAGATGCTATTACAAGTCATTAGGGACTTGCAGACGGAAGTTACCTTTTTATTTTACCTTAGCATAATTGCAGTGTGTGCGTGGTTCCTTACCTGTGCCATAATAGTATATGCACACACCTCAGCTTCCGCTATTCTTCCTCAACTTGTCTTGTTGTTAGCAATATAATTACACCATGGTCATATGAATGCACAAATACTACCAAGCAAGCCAGATGTACTGGCTAACAAGGATACGTTGTTTATCTGTTAGTCTCAATTCTCGCAAAATAGTTGGGAGACATGATCAGGTCTTGGACACGACTTGACTTATTTGTCACATAAGTATAATCGAAATAGGCACGTTCTTGCTAGCTTTTGTCATTCAGTTTTTCATGAAAAGAACCTTCTAAATTTGATGTAAAATGTTTATTGTGATAGGTCGAGTATGATCTGCAAACAACAATGCCTTGTGTAATATGTCAACTTGAATTTTCCAAGGAGAAGTTAGTACTAAAGAACTACAAAAGATGAAGCTATTTTTTACTTCCACGCCTAGAATAATTAAAATCTTTTATGTAGGCGCTATAATTGTCAGATTCCTTGCACATTAACGTTGCGTTGTTGCCCTTGAAAATAACCAACCTAGCCCAACTTTTTTCATTCAATTCTCGCTTCTTCATTGATCTTAGACTTCCATTAAGAAAGCCAAACTCTCTACTCACGAACATGCAACGTATTCATATTATGTAACAATGCATATTAAGTTCCTGCACACATCATCCCCTTTCGTAAGTTTGTAGTAATGTATGGGCGCATTTTGTTCAAGATTAGACAACATGATTATGTCGTGAACGTAACAGGATAAACGGCTAGATATGAACAAGTGCAGGTCCAACAAGTCGTATAAGTTACATACAAAATGGGCTTATGGATGATTTCTCAAATCTCAACATGTTTGAATCTCATCTCTCTGGATTGAGGAGGCGAGAACAAGTGTAAAATGATCAGAGAACCACTTTAAAGCATTGCCTTTATTATTGTATAATAAATTTTCACTTACACATGCTCATGGCCATATAAAAAAGTCCCTCTGTTTACAATTTCCAGCCATTCATAACACTCTTCATGTTCATTGGATTTCATTTATCCACTTACTTTAATTTTTACATTTTATTAATCTAGATTTCCCCCCTCCTCTTCCAAATTAGAAAAGAACAGTCACTTTCCATTTCTTTCTTCAGATAACTAAATCAACAACAAACTCTAACAAATAAATCAGAAAAGGATGTAGAAATCCGAATCGGACTACTTTACTCGAGTTTATAACGAACAACGACGTTCTTTATCCTGCACGCATTACCACAAAGAAGCCACCGTATCTTCACAGTCTTTGCAATGGCCCCAACCATAATTTTGCATTTTTGCCAATCTGTATGAGTCTATCCATGCCATTCAAGTGGACATGTGCCCGTTGTGCATGTGAAATTCGAAGCGGAAGCCGGGTACGCTTCCCAGTTCCTCCTACCCCGATCCGAGTGTGAGATCTCCGGTGCGATGTCGTATTTCCTGAAATGGGTGTCAAGCCATCGTATCGTCCTCAACCCGTCCTCACGTCTCTCACGTCCCCATCCACATCTCCCCTCCTTGAATAAAAGTTTCTTTATCACTGAAAATTCCACATTGATGACGATGATTAGAGTTTTGTGTGGCAGTTCCGTGTTATGAAAATCCAACAGCTAACCCATTTAAGACTGTCGTTTCACTTTGCACACAAAATTAGTTTCATATAGTCAGCACACTTATTCTAGCGTCACTCTCTCCCTTTGCCCGTGAGATAATATATAAGTATTTTTTGCGATTATTCGCATATATTCCGTCAGGATAAAGTATTTATAGCGTTTAAAGAGGAATTAGTTTCAGCACAAAAAAAAGGCTCCCACACTCACTCACAATAGGAGAGAATATCGAATATTTTATTTTAAACGGAGCATTTTTAAAATGTGCAAAGAGCAAATGCCACCTCCAACCTCGTACTACAACTCCTCATCATCGCCAATACATTTCTCAGCGACAACCTACGCAAATTTCCCTACACTTGGAGACACTAAGGATAAGCGGGAGAGATTAGTTGCAAATGGAATCATAAACTGGGATAGTCTTAGTCTTTCGAAAATAAAGGGCGGAGAAGTCCTTGTGAAAGGATTTTCGTTTTTGTCTTCGGTGGCGGAGCAATTTAGGTCAGATAGTTTTTGCATGTTGTTGTTATCATCGTTCGGGTGTGATTTACGGAATGCCAAGTGGAAGTGGAGATAGTAGCAAAAACACCGCGTGCCTTACTGGGCGTTGGAATAATTGTCGTCTTGTCTCTTATACTTTTGTCTTTTTGTCTTCTAGATTCCAATAGGAATATTAGTTTGGTTATAAAGTAATTATTGTAATTACATATTTCAGTGGTTCCGTCATTCCAGTATTAAGATAGTGCCAAAAATACTTTCATACTTTTAATGATTGATAAGGACACTTGAAATTATTCCGGTGTGTTTTTCCGTACTTATTAATTCATGACTCATGTTATAACTGTATTGGACCGTTTTCAAGGTAGTGGTTCGGTAGCCTCTTCATGCCCTAGGAAAAGTGTCTTTTGAGTAGCTGGGTTGATTAATACTTATAAGAAAATATGGTTTTAACGCTTAATAAAAATCAATATCGTATTTCTTTAATAAGCGGGAATGAGAAAGGTTAGTAGCAGAGACATAGCACTAGGGAAAGGGTTTCGTCCAAATTATTTATCGACGACAATATGAGCAAACAGATCAACGACAACGAACATGTTACGAAGACAATCTCTATTAAGTGCGCTACTAGCTTTAGTTCTGATAGTTTTACTAGTCAACATTTACACTATTATTGTGTTTGTGCGGGGATCAGCACCTTCAGAAGATATAGATTTCCCGTCGGCAACCGAGAGCAAGTATTTATTTTATAATGACTCCATCAATAGCATTAGATTTAAGGTGAGAGAATTTGAAAATTTATTTTTAGACATAGTTGGTACTAGTTGGTAATACAATCATTGATTATTGTTGGCGGATGGGTGGAATAAATTGATGTTATTTTCAATAGAAATCTAGGAACAATGGACTGGATCTATTGGTGCCGTTGGATTATAGAAATAAGCGAATGATTGTACATGCCATAAAAATTCTTGAAGAATATCACAAAATCACTCATAATAGAACAAAATCCTCAGCCGGCTACGTCCATGTCGTTGGTAGACTTAGCAGGGTCCTGTCAACTTCTGTGAATCTGGTGAAGACAGATCTCGATCCTGGAGAAGTTTGGGGAAAGATATCTCAAGTATGTAATTGGTTTACACAAGATTCTATATTTTAAATGATTTATTTATTGCCATTCGATCTAATTCTTTTTACAACTTTATCACATCACAGTGGCCCTTCAACGATCTCCTCCGCATGGCGAACATGGGGGAGCTCCTAACTTATGCGAACAAGGCAAAGATTCTGCAAGCGAAGAACAGCAAGAAGGGGACCCAGCTAAAAATGGAAATTCTCTTGGAAGGTGACCAGCTCGCCCTCTTCAAGCCCCAGTGGTATCCCCGAGATGTGAAGATTGAGGGGAAGGCATTCAGTGGGAAGGATCGACATTTCGGGGAAATCGCCTCATTTTATCTGAATCTCATATTGGGCTATAATGTGGCTCCAGTGACGGTTGGGAGAAATGTGAATTTGATGCATGAAATTTTGCCATTTGCCAGCCAACAACTGAAGGACACATTTTACAGAGAAAGCAGTATGTGTAAAACTCTTTAATTAATTCATTTAATTCTGTACCTTTTGCATGGCATTTCAAAGCTACTTCATCGAAATATAGTGTGGGAACAATAGATAGCGTTTATGAAGCAACGATATTTTCTCGGCTTTTGACAGACGGATCCCTCTGCTTCTATGGGGTGTGCTACTACTGTAACACGGAAGATGTCGTATGCGCCGATGAGGACGATGTGGTGGAAGGTGCAATGGTTCTGATGCTGGACAAAAGGTTTAAGATGCTACTCTCACCCTGGAAAAGAATTTACAAGGTATATTCGAAAAAATACAGATTTCTCACAAACGCATTTAAAAGTATAAATTCTGGAACCTTATAAAATTGCAGGCTGGGAAATATGCGGAATGGGAAAATGACTTTAACTACTGCCCCAAAGTTTTAAATGACAAGCCGGTGAAGAGGAGGCGAGATGTATGAAATTTAATTACAAATTATATAATTCGTTATTTAAGTATCTGTTAGAAAAAAATCTTCAAAGATTATTTTGAAATTAAAAAAAAAATTGTATGTAGATGATACTGGACATGACAGCTATCCACATTTTCGATTTCCTCATTGGTAACGGTGACAGGCATCATTTTGAAGTCTTTCGGACTAATGACCCTAGTGCCAACGGACACTCTAGAAATTTTGTACTAATTGACAACGGGAAGAGTTTTGGGAACCCTGATGAGGATTTCATTGACATCCTAGCACCACTTTACCATTGTTGCGCGTAAGTAATCTCGAAAATCATTAAATAGAAAGTAATTGAGCTTTTCTTATGTTTGGAAAAGTTGACATATTATAGGGGAAATTGATGTCAATTTAGTTATTATAAAATAACAGTTGAACAACACTGATCACACTCTGACAATTTCCATACGAAATTTGATATGATTTATAATACGAAAGGAGTAGACATCTGAAGTAAATTTTCCATACAATTTCCCCACAATATCAATTTGTTCGTTGGAGTTGTAAATTATTTTAACAACATATTGCACAGATCATTTCCTGTATCAAATCCAGATAATTCAGAACTGATTTTGGCTAATTGTAAACTTCTTTATTAGGGAGATGCGGCTTTAATTTTTTTTTTAAATCAATTTGATAATTACAGAATTCGCCAACCCCTCTACTCAACACTGAAGAAATTCCAGGGGGCATTGGGGAAATCCTTGGAGGTTATAGGGGCTGTGGATCCCATCCAACCCATGCTCAGCCATTCTAATTTTCGTGCCTTAGATAGAAGACTGTCCATTATCCTAGCTACAGTTCGCGTGTGCCTTGAAAACGAGAAAAAGAGTGAATTCGGACGAGTGATTTGGTAAAACAAACAAAACTCCCCTAAGCAAAACCGATATATGTAAGCCCGACCCAATGTGACAAGTGTTTTAATCTTCCAACCTGAGCCTTTCATTCAATGCAAAATACTCAGCAAAATAGCGACTAAATTACCAGTGAAAAAATGCAATAGTGGAATCTCTTTCATGCTTTATACAATGTAGTGCCAAAACTTTGTTCCTAAAATGTTTAATTAGTTAATAACAAAGTATTTATGGATTTAGAATATATTGTTAAGTAAGTTTTGCTATAAGATGAAATTACTATTTATATTACTCTGTGAAGTACAATCACGTACATGTGAAATATATCATGAACATCGAACAATGTGTCAAGTATAAATTTAAGCTTCTGCATTTACGGATCTGCTATGATATGATATAGAAGAAAAGACAATAAAAATGGGGACTTGCTCAAATATGCGATCCAATTTCGTCCTACAAAATCAATAATAAAAGTCTACTCGAATGCATGACTGCATATCAAAATTAGTAATATATATCAGCTTCATCAAAAATAAATTACTTTCTCCCTTGTCATTCCCCGATTATGCAATGCATTTCAGTCATTTACGTGCTTCACTCCAATAGGCAAACTACCGTCCACCCACCCTCTCCTCATCCATAAAAAGAAATTAGTGAATGGAAGGAGTTATTAAGCTAAAAACGAGAGCCTTTTACTTTTACTCCACTTTCTTTGATACTCATCCACTCTGGGATGATGATGAGGAGGGAAACACATTTTTCATTAGCTCATTCATGAATTTTAGAAGAAGAGAGAGCGGACCAAGTTATTTTAATCGCAATCACGAAATATCACTTTTCTCTCTCTCTCTCTCCCTCCCTCCAGAATAAAGACTCCGCTTTCCTCCTCGGATATTGCTGTTGCTCTCAAAATATAATTCTCATCCAGACTATTACAGGACATTAAAAAAGAGGAAAGCCTGATTGCATAATATGATGAAGTGATATCTGCAGCAGCTGTGTGCTCACCGCAACTCTCGGAACAGCAGTCTGCTATGGCCAGGGAACCAAAAGGCTTGAATATAGTAGCCAAGAACAAGGAGGTTCATCTGTTTTATGAGCTCACATGAAAACAGGAATTAATGAAGAATTGCTGTATACATTACCCCACACGGATGGATTTCATCCCATTCCAGAGAGAAAACTTTTCCCTTGGATGAATTCATCAGGTCTAATTATACATCCGTTCCTTTCCTTATGCATGTACATGGCTATTGTAGAGCTGCTCACTAAATTCTCCGCAGAAAATGAATATCGAGATCGGCTTCTGCTCCTGATGAGATTCATTTGGTTAATGTCCTCCCAGATTTATCCTTTCCCTGCTTATATAATGTAAATAAAAGTGGGGAAAAGGCTCGCTCCACCATCACCACCATCCCACACTACCGCAATGCATCCCTTTCTCCAAAAACTCAGAATATGCAATTTCAAAGGAGCCATCCACTCCAAATATATTTTGTTCCGTCGGTGGGCCCTAGAAAATTATTGTAAATTTTGTAACGGCAACGGTGGAGCAGAGAAATGGCAGAAGGAAAGCTTTCACCCGTTTAAACATAAAACAGTCGGGCTTGAGTTTGGCTATTTTTTTTGCTAAGGATAAACAAGTGAACACATGAGCAACATCAACATCAGCCTCAGCCGACGAAAAGTGTTTTATGGAAAGTAACCAGAAATATATATAAATACAGAGGAAAGAGGTATCATAGTGAGTAAACTGCATGCGAGAACGTGTGTTGCTCCATCTCTCTCTCTTTCTCTCTCTCTCAGCTTTGTTGTAATTTCAGGAGTGAAAATTTAGGAGAGGAAATGCGTGTAGACTATAGAGACCATGGAATGAGTGAGGGAAGCCAAGAGCAAAAAATAATTCTAGTTAGTTAAGAGCATTCTTTGTAGCCCAAAAACAGGGAAGTACTATTATGGTTGATAAAATATTAAACCTGGAAGGGGAGTTATTTATGAGATCCATCAGGAAAGGCTTTTCTCATTAGCTAAATCGCTAATTACTAGACTTTCTCCTCACTCTCTCCTCTCTCCCTCTCACACATACTGCAATGCATTGCCTGTTCCTCCCCAGCTACATGGCTACTTCATATCCTCCCCACTCCTCATGTCGATGCGTCTCTCATGTCTTGTGTAACTATTACTAACCGGATTGGATGATATTATGACTGTGACTATATGGTGTGGTGGTGACGGAATAAACTGCGTTGTTGGTAAATGGTAAACCGGATGGATACATATTCTCCACCATTTCCTCTTTTAGTTTATATTACATTATGCATGGGAAAGTGTTTTTTTTTGTTTTTGACTAAAAAACTGACAGAGTTCCAGGAAACATGGTTTTGTATGGGCATGGGCTGTTTTCACTTTCGGGTTACTATCCAACCTCCCAGACATTATCTAGGAAGGATCTGTATGGTGAATGTCCGGTTTCCCCGGAATAGTCACCATTCAACATGACTATGTCAAGATAGTTGTGAAACGATTAGTGCTGACAGGTCTACACACAGTCCCATTTCTTCAATCAGTTTACAGATAATTACAACATCGTTTTCTACTTTCATGTCATTGTCATGTATCATTCATGAGGACCAGGGCCTTGGTGTGGGCTATATGCAGAATTAAAGTAAAAACATTTACGAACATTAGCTAATTTCTGCTTTTTGAAAATTGCAAGTATCACATCAAATTAACTCTGTTAACTAGAGAAGGGAATGAAGTAAAAAGGTGGAAGTTTCATTAAAGTACTATATTTTGGTAGTTTTTCATGTTAGCTTAATAATAATAAATAACCGTTGGGTACAAACTCACCTTCCATAATATATTCATCTAGATATCTACTTCCATTTCATTTTCCAATTTCTGTTGGATTATCAACTGGAGAAATCTGAAACAACAGGAAGAAGGTTTAATTTCACTCACACGCAATTTGTTCCTTCTAGGTAGACTCGACTCGTGAGTTGTACGCATATAAATAATATTTTTCCCTCCTCCGGGTTTTTATTTCGGACCGTCATTTTTATGATATAAAGTTAAGGTAAGAATATCTGGACGTATCTACTGTTAATTTTAGAATGGACAGCGGCAAAAAAAGAATTGTCATGAAATACACAACATGAAAAGTCGGTGCTGACAAGCATCTATACGTAGCAATTGAGCGCCTTAATATTATGTTTGCGAGTTTTTCTGCTACCGGTACGACACAGGTCAGTTCTTCTTCGCACTTTTTGAGTGTAATGGGTATCTGCAAGAAGAAAAACAAAACGAATTTGATAGGCCGACGGTTTCTGAATGCATATTCATGTACTCGAAACCATCTTTCAAAATACGAGATACCAAAGATATTACCAATCAAAAAGTATATTTTGATTTAGTAATGCCTGGTAATGCTAAGCCAAGGAATATGGACCAGCATGGGGAGTAATAATCTCTACGATTCTATTTCATTCTCCCTTTTCCGCCCGCAATCACCAGAGTCATATCAATACGCACATATATTCCAAAAAAAAACGTGGGAGTAAACAAAGGCGTTACATATGTGGAGCCGAGTCGAACTTTTTATAGCTGTTGTCATAATTTACGGCGTGTGGCATAAAAAAGTTTTACGGCTGTTATCTCAATTCGCCCCCATACACGTTAGCACTTTTATTTTTTTCTGAGAGTGATCATGTTTCAGAGAAACTTAATTTAGCTTGAACTTTGAAGCATTTTAATACTGATTCGTGGCTTCTTGATAAGCTAAAATAATATTGTAACAATATTTGACTGTTAAAGTTTTTGTGTGTATTGGAGTAGTTCGAAAATTTAGTTAACTTTGGAATGGTTTGAAAGATTTACGATAAGGAGTTCTTAATCCCTTTCAAGTGATTTATCAGAATGCAAAGTTTGTTCATTTGTTGTCATAAATGTGTTTATTTGTTCTCTATTGGTGATAATCATCAGCTCCGCCAGTGCCATTTTTATGATCTTTATTACCGACTCGCATATTTTATGATTGGACGTATTGTGTGGCTCCCCACTACAGACTTTTAACAATGTAGCATTTTTCTTAGCTAGTAACGGCACAGGGACCGGAACATATATGACTCATATATGAAATATGGAGATGGAGATACGATGATAATGATAATGACGATAAAAAAAAGTCCGGGAGAAAAGGGAAAGAAAACGCACGTCAACCTATCATTACCCCACCGTAGCTGTGAGAAGAATAGGAATGGACGAGGACGACAGCCTCCTCCGACTTCAAATCCAAATGAACAAAACGACTCGAAACTCATGTCTGAAATTCTTTATTATCAGCACCTTCTTGCCCCTCGGCAAAGGACTTCCTATGGGTTGCAATGGCTAAAGGTGTGGGGCTAATATTGCACCAGTAAATTAGAACCTATTCAATACGCAAAATGTTCGTAGAGAGCGACTTTGCAATAGCTACATTTCAACGAAAATATTTTGCTGTGTCTACATTCCTTTTATTTGTGGTGGCAAATAGTTAGTAGGATTAATGAGTAGCTTTCTTTTTAGTTGGTTTATAAGTTGTCGGTGTCGGTGGCCACTATAATATCTTTTATTTTTCGAGTTTTCTTAAAATTTGTGCAGTCAGGATATTCTTCTTATTTTGCAATTCGCTGCCTCTGACTATATAAGTTAATTATTATTTAGACATGCTACACTCCCACCACTACAGAAAGCTAGTTCCATTGCAATAATACATTTGTCCAAGTGATAGCGACACTATGGACGTAATAGTGTAACCCCATGCATGGATTCATGTACATTGCATTACCCATATTATTATATAGTTTTAATGAATTATTACAGTAACGGTGCTTTCCGCTGGTGACCGATACTTTTCGTTTGATAAACTATTTCAGAAATATATTATGGTTCTTGACTTGACACATTCTCGGAAGTTTTTAAACCGTTTTAAATCCATTCCTAAAAGGTGAAATAAAGAATAAGCTACAAAATATTTTTAACCCCTGACAAAGACGATCTCCTCAGATTACAAATTACAATGCGCCCATACGCAAATGGATACGTGATGGTGCTACATGGTACAGGTGGTGAAGCCAAAGAAAGTCAAAAGTAAAGATGATTATTATTATTATGATTTTTCTCTCCTTTAAATATATTACATTTTCCTTGCCTTTTCATATTATAAGAGAAATAAATATGCCTGTGTAGCATAGCCCCTAATATTACAACTTTTTATAACATTATCAAATCTCAACTTGTAACAAGTGGATATTAGAGAAAAGGGATGAAAATGAGGAGGATGATGATGCTGTTGATGATGATGATGATTCTGATGATTATCATTCTGAATACTGAATAGTGAAAAAAAAACTATTTTTTTTTCAGTCTGTTTGGGGGTTTCGACTCACTCGAGTAATTTCATCCTCGAGGCATCTTTTACATTTTAAAGTGAGTAAGCCGACTCTTCTTCTTATTCAATTCTATTACTTACTTATACCAAGAAAAGAGATTTTTTTATTCACTCACTCAACTTCTCTCTCCCTCTCTCTCCCTCTCTTTTCTTCGCTCATCCTTTAATAACAAGTCTTGCTGAGATGAAATGCGCTGCATTATATTATAATGGTTCTTTTACTTTGCTGAATGTATTATTATCTTCGTAAAAGTCGTGATCTAGGATGTTCCGACTAAATATCATCATGAAAATGATGATCATGTTGATGATGTTGTTGATGATGAGGATGATACTGAGTTTAGGTGGTGAAGATCATCAGCATCATCATGATTGGACCATGTACTTATGTCTTATGTCTGCTCACTGCTCATATTATAGAGTTCAGGAATGATATGAATGCGGCATCAAAAATGTATGAGGAAAAGGCACAAGATCAGGAAGGGAAATATGCACAAGTGGATAATGAGAGAATATGCGGGGAGAGGTGGATGGACAGATGAATACAAGGATGTATGCATTTTTATGTGTAAATTTATGTCTATTGAATAGGCTAATAATAATAATCTTGTATAAGTGCATGGTGCAGGGATAGAGTAAATATCCGATATAAATGGTAGACTCGGGAGAGTGGACTGAAAAAGATCGGGTCGGTTAAAGACTTAATAAGAGTAATAGTTAATAACAAAATGAAGAACCATTGGGAAGATAATGAAAACATAGTTATTCCATTTTATTTTTTTCTGTTATGAATATCATTTTGAATATTTTTATCAATCGTAACTTTTTAGTTATATTTATAGTAAGTAACGTTCTGCTAAAAAAATTTACTCACATTTTTTGTGCAATTTATTAAATAGATAATTAACTAAACGTACCTTTCAAGATATAACCCGCCGCATGTATCATAAAGACTGATTTTAGTATGATGATGAATGACCTGGTACAAACTAGACTTGATCATTTTGATTTTTACATCAAAGCTACATCAATATTTCCTCTGAATTTTAATTATTTTTCAAATTCGAGTAAAATCAAAACAAATTGAAAAGACAAAGCCATTCGCCGATCCGTCCAACTTTGATCTTTAATTACCCGCACGGATCTAATCCACCTACCTACATCATCCTTTGTTCACCCGGCTAAGTATTATTTAAAGTAACATTAGTACCATGAATCCAATTAAAGAAATGAGTAAATGACAACGTTTATAATGTGTAAGATTGCCGATGGGCTTGTGCTCTCCGTAGTCTTTCGCATCCTCCTCCGTTTTAGAGATTGTTTGTTTCATGCTGAAAATCATTACCGACATTATTAGTTGGCAGCAAGAGAATGAGTCTGACTATAACTATGAACCTCATCTCACAATCAGTGAGTGAAGTCACTTTGCCACTCTTAATGGCCCTCTTCTGCCTTGAGCTGTGGATACTTTGCATAATTACAGAGTTAATTTTCCGGCTGATGCTGCAATCCTGAATATCATCATGATCATGATCACCAGCATCATCCTCATCTCAACTCAAATCTGAACTAAAAAGAGAGGAAGGCCTACTACTCGACATTTGCATATTTTAGTAGCTTTTCCTCTGCCATACATATATCCAAATTCACCTCAGTCACAATCAACCAAATAGAAAGAGGCTGGGAGAAAGAAAAAGCATGCAACAACAACATCCTCATCGACATGAATGATCGTACTTAGCTATGCACGCACAGAAGAAATGGAATAAGTCAACTGGGCTTTTACTTAATTTGATATCACAGGGGAAATGCTGTGAAACATGTTTCATCTATCTCTTTATTGCAGGAATCTTCCTAGACATTCTCCGTCCATTGTGTTCATCTCCTCTTAAGACATTCCATATTAATTGGCAAAGCACTGAAAGCTTTAAAGCTTGCGCTTGAGAGATGATGAAAAATCGGGTAAGAAACTGGGCACGACGTGCATGGCATGTTATGCAACCATCATTTCCCATTATCCGGTAAATTCTTGTAAGAAAATGCATACGAAGAGTTTACATTCTGAATATTTGAGTATCGGAAACACGGTGATTATGTTGCTGTTTTTTGGGGGCGGATTGACTCTAATGAGGACTTTGAATAGTGATCAAAATTCAAACGTGGGGGAGTCAAATTTCCGGCATCCAAAGCTAATGAATTTATAATGCAATATTAATTGTGCTCTGTTTTCACCAACTTTCACTGAATATCAACTAGTGTAATTAGCTGATAAAATGAAGACATCCCGAGTCGTTTTTCGAGCAACGCAGAGTTACATAAGCATTTACATATTTGCAAGTTTGCATTTTTTACTTTAAAAATTTCAAAGTTCAATTTATCGGAATATGTTTCGCAAGGGTAGTAGTTGTCTTTTCAATTAGGAACAGTTAGACAAAAATTACAAGCATGAATATAGAAACAATCCCTCCTGTCCATCTACTATGAAATTCATGAAAATAGCAAAACAGCATCTCATCGAAAATCATTCAAGTAGTCTTATTGAAAGCGTTGTATATGTTTTCCTAAGCAAGTCCAAGTCCATTGCGGGAAGGGTATGATATGATATGTATCACGATGGATCCCCTCAGCCTGGCTGTTTCCGTCTCCCCTTCTGAACAGAGACTGACAGGGAATAGTGTCCAAATGCTTACGACAGCCACCGAGAGGAGATGTTTCGCAGCTGAGGGGAAAAAGCGGGCTTTTGATATCCGAAATTCGGTGTTTCACAGCTCCGAGGAGGCGGTCCTTACTTTGTTATTAGATGGAGATAGGTGAACCACCCAAGCGCCATTATGAAAGGCTCGAGAGGGACACCGGGCCGAGTCTAACCTATCCTTGAATGCTTTCAATCCACACAGAAATCTCACATTCCCAACATTGCCAGGCATCCTCCAAGCTGTATTTCCTACCCTTCATGTGAAAACTCTCGACCGTTCCTCCTCACACTGACTGAGAACAGTACTGATTTGGTAAAAGGGAATACTTTAACCCTTTTCCCATATTGCTTTCCTTGGTAAAGTATAGCTCATCTTACTCGTGGTCCCCCCAACTTTGCTTCGCATACTCAATACTCATGTCGGTATCGCGATGGAATAATGGTTATGGCTTCTGAAATATATGGTTTGTTTTGCTTACACTTGCCAGCTCATCGTAAAAAGCTTGCTCCCATCCACATGCTTTCCTACCTCAGCTCATATAATATCCGTCCGCCAAACATGCAAGAGAAAGGCCATGTACGTTAGTACATAGTGGCTTACTAACAATGTAATGATGGCTGGTTTCGTACAACTAAAAGCGTCAACTTCCATGGCATATGACAGTTGTAAGTATTGCATTGCAGTTTTGAACCCGCTACCATCATGGATTTTCTCCCCACATTCTTTTCGGTACCTATAGTCGAATGGTTAGCGGCATATCGTAGGAAGAGCTATTCTTGGCAATGTCGTCAATAACATAATCAACGGAGTAGCACAATCATGAAAATGAAGGATGTGTAGCTACCAAAGTTTATATATTTTCACACGACTTTGTTTCTTTTTTAATTATGAAATTCGAATGACACAATCATTTTTGCCAAAAACAAAGTTGCATTTTAACTTAACCGTAATTTTTCTAAAAGTCATCATTTCATTCTTTAATCATCATCACTCTAGACTAGGCTAGGAATAGTATATCGGATTGCTTTAATATCCTCGAATTCACTAATATTATTTTGCAGACGTCAATTTAAATGAAATATTCATCCGTTTTTCATTTAAAAAAAAACTTTAAAGAATATTTTTTGAAACAAAATTTCAAGGATTAAGCCCATCAACCCCTATAGGAAATGAAAGTCACAATAGATAATAGCATTGAATGTGTCTCCCCAAGCATAAACAGTTTCTCACGAGACATTTGACCGAAAACACATATCCAAACAAAGTTGGATGGTTATGGATACCTACCTACCCAATCATCATCAATATTACACTAGGATCATTTCATATCGTGCCCTATTCCCTTGGTAGGCTCCTTCCATCCGATTCCATGCAACCCTTTTTTTGGATGACATATAGCATTGGAAAAAACACAAATCTTCATGTTAGAATACAGTGTAATGCCATTGGAGACGTCACCACAGTTTTAGTTTGAAGGAAAGAACACACACATTCCTATCCCCCTATCTATATCTCTTATTTTCGTACCATATTACCATGCCCAATGCTTTTTAAAGCTGGCTTGCAGTTGCCAACAAAAAGTTTTGTGAAATGTACCAACCAAACCATTCACTATTCCCATCTTATGTGCCTACCTTCCACATGCACACATCAATTTATATGGGAACGAGGAACCCCACATGAAACTATGAAAGCCAGAGCTAGAGCCAAGATGAGGAATGAATTTTCTTCACTTTCCTTGTCTATGCCCCGAACACGAGAGCAAATGCCTACCTAAAATGCAATCAGTCAGCAGAAATGCAATAGATATATGGCAACCCTTTGTAATGCCCTGCCACGCTATATTCCATGTCATAATATCTTAGCAAAAGTCTGACTAAAATATATTCCTATTTTTGGGGGATATGCTCATATATTTCCCCATCTCCATTCTATACATTAGCCCCATATGTCGTTGCTCCTTTCCCTTGTACGGCAAGCTGCCGCTATATCTCTGACTATGACTATATGGCCATATATAACATGTTGTTTCGAGTTGCGATGCATGCGGCAATATAAACTCATCAGTTTTTCCTTTCCCCTCTCACTCACAAATCTTATAACATTCCAGTTTTCAACAGACCTTATATACCTCCAAACCCCTCTCTTCTCTGGTCTGGTGTTTTTTTTTTGGTTGGGATTGGAAATGAAATAGAAGCTCTTCTGTGCACATGTACTCTTATCCCATGCATTTTTCTCCCTCAGAGAGACTTCCCATTCCCAACAACTCAAACTTTGTAATAATGACTAGGACGATCACGATGCGATGGAAAAGAGCAAGCAAGCAAGTTGAGAGTCGAACCGAGGAAGAAAAAAAAACTTTTCCCCCTTCAATCTTCTTGCTTCTTCCCTTGCCTAACTTAGCCTATGCTTGTTTGATGAAATATTTTTCCATGCTTTTCAATATCCAAGTATTTTGTCCGTATGCAATATATTATATATAAGTTATATATAAAATGAAGCTTGTTTGGGAACAAAACTTTGGCTCACAATCAGGAGCGGCTTAGCATCTAATATAAGTTATTCCTAGAGGTTCATGCTCACATATATTACGAATGATTCCATTCCATCCATCCAAGCTCCCCAATCCAACAACAATAATGTTCATAATATATAGATATAAGCTTTGGGTACGTATAGTTCCTCTGCACTTGGATAGTATAATTTTGATCGAGGAAAAATATCTGATCTGAGAAGCCTAAATCATGGTAAACTATATGCCTGCATGTTGTATATTGCTTTACTTAGAAAAAAATTCTCTTCAATCAACTTTACACATAGGAACATACAAACTCTCACATGCATGCATACACACATTACATCATTGCATCCCTACATGAAATTGTTTTCAAAGTCTGCATCTCAAATTCAAGCAAGTAAGTACGTACACGAGCAAGAGCATGCATGCAATCCAATGTCTGTTCATTCGCCTTGCACGTTTGTTTCCCTCTACCTTTTTTTCTATTAGAAAAAAAAATCTCGTCAAACTTTTCAGAGTTCCATGCATATTCACTATCTTGATATGATGAGGAGAGCACGATGCCGAGATGATATGATGCCATATGTACAAGGGAGAGCAAACCAAGCTAAGAGACGAGAGTCCCAGCTTGTCGTTGTTGCTTTTCCTTTCCTTCTGATTCTCTCATCATCCTCCTTCTCATCTCCGTTCAATTTAATACATGCCTCTCTCACTTATTATTACATAGGAAGAGGAGAGAATTTCTTAACTAAAAAACAGAAAATACATGAGAACACATCAGTCAGATCAGATCCATCCAATCTATCCTCACATACACACATCACATCAGTATCACCTCTCTCAAGCTCCCAGACACATTCAATAACATACACACAATCCAATCCTCACGCAACAAAACCCCTCTCTCGCTGCCAGTTTGGATATCCCCGTGTCTACCCAAAAGAGTCCTTTTTTCATTAAGCAAGACTATTACACATTTTTTTTTCTTGGATAAGTAATGTAAATGCCCAGCCAGTATTGCATCCCATTCGCATTGCATTGTAAGTAAGGGAACAGCAACAACTCCAAACTCTCCACACGAGAGAGAGAGAGAGACAAAAAATCAGGAGTAAAAATTAGTATCAAGCCGTGAGCCCTACTACACATTATTATGATTTTTTTCTCTCGTGTTTCCTTCTCATAGAGTAGCAGCTTTTACAATAAATACGGGATAGAAAAAAATTTAACATAAATAAGTACTTACGACAGTCAGTACACACGTTACCATTGCATTGCCATTACGATTACGTACGTACATAATATTACTTATCCACATTTTCTTTCTTGGACCTCAAACAACAGAGTCAGTCCCAGTCCCAGTCGGTTTTCGTGGAGAAGACATTAAAATCATATATAGTGAGCAGTTTGAATGTGTCTGTCGCTTTGTGGCTCTCGCCCGTATTTTATGTAATAATCCTTACATACTTACATGTATGCGGACAACAACATCAGATCAGGATCAGAGACTTTTTATGTGTAGCAAATAATAACAACTATCCATCAATACATTAAAAGTTCCCTTTTACATTTCCTTTATATTATTACCTTACCACTGTTGAGAGAGAGCACTGATACAAGAGAGAGAAAAAAACTGCTTCGGCTGATATGCTGTTGGCTGAATGTTATGCTCCTTTCCTCCGATCCATCCATTAAAAGAGTTCCAGCAGTAAATAATATGTAGAGGAGGATGAGAGGCTCATCATCATATCATGATCAGTAGATCGACAGCATTATTAGGAGGAAAAAGGAGTGAAGTGGCATCATCCTAAAGAGAAGGATAAGGATCCTGATAATATCCTCTGGATATATGGTCCATGATCATTCATCAACTTTTACTTGATTTTGATTCTATGATTGATTGAATTGAACTGTACTAAAAAAAATATTTTCACCCAGCGTGACAAGTGACAAAAGAGAAAGCACTATAGATAGCTATTGCAATTAGCCAAATATCGGCTTCTGAGTGAAAGCAAACTATTGCAAACAAAAATTGTTAATGTATGAAATGTGATGTCAATTTGATTTGAAATTATTGGAAATTATTTATTGCCCATCAAAAGTGCGAGGAAGCAGGGGATGAGCGAGAGAACAAATTTTTCGCGAAGGATTTAATTTTCTTCATTATCATTGAATAAATTAGTGTCTGACTGTTATCCATGCTTATCAGAAATGTGAACAGTTTACTTTTTGGTTTAGGTTGATACTTATTTAAAGAGAGATAATATACTTCTGTGAAAATTGAGAGTGACAAGGGGAAAATAAGCCCAGAATCTTTTATCGCCACATTACGTTATCAACATCATAACATCGATAACAGTCATAAATAGTTTATCTTTTTTAAACTCTCTGTTTTTTATTGTCTCCTGTGCTAATCTCTGTGTGGCTGTCACAAATCTACGTCAATCAAATCAGACCACGGCCCACGCAAATATATATATACTTTTTTTTATAGATATCCATATCCAGCATTATAATTTATTAAAAATAACTCCAAATGATTGTTAGACTAACAAAACTGTTCAACCTGTTTTAGCATGTAATCATATAGTTAAGTGAACACCCAAGTGACCTAGAGACACGACGATTTGGCGATATATATCTTCAAACAACATCAACATAATCAAAATTCATCAATGTTTTAAGCTGAAAAAGAAGAAAAAAATTGATAAGAAAAACGACTCTCCTCATACTTATACGATACATACATACGAGTAACTTATCGTTAACCAACAAGCGAAAAAGAGATTCAACTCATTGTTCATCAAAATCATAATTAACTATATCGGTTTGGTCTGTTAGCCATAATCTTTCAATTCAAAGCAGAATACATTACAAAACTGTTCCAGTCTTTCAACAAACTTGATGGAAGGTGACAAAATCTAAAACCATCACAAATTAGTTTCTGGTTTTTACCATTTTCAGTAATAATTTTCCCAACAAATCACCTAATGAAAGAGTCTACAAGTCGAAATACAAATAAATTGTCGGCGCATCGGCAAAGGAAATAAAGTGTCATCCTCATCAATATCATTGGAGTTGTCAAATCATCCATTAACCCTCATGTGGATTAACTGAGGTTGGTTCAATTAGTCCTCAAGCTATATATGGTTTATAGTTTTTTTGTGTAATTAAATGTGAGTAGCATTATAAAAGTGACATGATTGTTCGCATGAATATGGATTGGCTCTTATTTGGTGATTGCTAGAATTGCGTTTACTATTTGTACATGTAACGGTGGCTTATCTTTGTTTCATTATCTTTAATTGCTCAACTGCTTCTTTGCTTTTATCCTGATCCTGACTATCCTCCAAAGTGAAAGCCGATGATATACTGTTTTTGAATTTCGCTCCGAGAGAACAGCCAAAGCAAGATAAACAAACCGTTGTTCACTCCAAGCTTCCTTTTCCAGAACTCCTCCAAAACTTCATACCTCCAATTCACTCCATATTCCAAATGGCTGAAATTGGATATTTCTTTCACACTAGACTAATAAATACACAGACTTTATGCGATATTCCTTATCACTATTTGCCTTGAATATTTTTTAAATTTCGGGAATGATGAATCATTAAATGATACAACAACTTAATAAAATCCTATTTAAACTCAATTTTTATCATTGTAATAATGCTGCTTCGAGAAAGCAACGTGACCAATAATAAGAGAGTAGCCAGTTTTTTGTCATATTCTGTTTAGATTATGTCCATGCCTAAGCATTATTCTCGGACCTTTTCTTACAATATTTTAATGGGCCTTTCTATTCCATTCCATCCATTTCTCCTGTGAAGATATAGACTTAGCAAGTTACCCGGATTCGGGTAGTTCACTGCTTGCGCCTACTATTCCTATTCCTCCGTCTCCCTCACTCACTCACCCTGGCTTACCCAAGCACATACAACCTATCATTATTATTATCATTTCCAAAGTAAGTGCCCATCCATTCCGCACATCCTCCATCCACCTCCTCTTTGTTAACAGCTATTACGACCAGTGAAGCCACAGCAGGCTGGAGCGGCAGTATCAGTTAGTCAGTCAGGCATTGCATGTTCTGCTTTGCCAATTTTCCTCTTTCCTATACATAACTATTCTATTATGGCTCTTTAACTATTATAAATACATACATAAAAGTAAAGAAGAAAAAAAATATTGTACAAATTTCTCTATTATTCCGGTGATGGTAGTCAGTCCTCCCGGCACTGCTGCTCTGCTATTAAAATTCTTTAGCCATTTTGCTATTCCTGTTATTGCGATATAGTGATATAAAATATTTTACTGGATCGTTAAGTCGTTAATCGTTAGACGAAGGAGGCATTATACACATTGATCCTCATTCCTACTTACAAATGTTGAATCGTGTTTTTTCTCTCTATTTTTTATTGGGTCGTAATCGTACTGATTCGATGATCTAGGTGGCAACGTGCACATTTCCAGGATTTCAGTCATCATTAGTGTTCTGAAGGAGCCGGATTATATATTACCAATATATTTCGGGAAGCCATTTATCAAGGGCTGAAGAAAAACAGTGAATGCTTTCACTATCCAACTTTGAATTTGAATTGAACTGTGCTCTCTATTTAATTGATTTGGAACAATTTACATAAAAGAAAAAGACTACCCATTCAAGAATTAATAATTGAATTAAATCGAGTTGAATCATAAAGGAGAAGAGGGAAAAGAGTAATTTTGAGGGAGAAAAAAAATCGCCAATTCGCCTGTCTATTGAAAACAAGTTATACGAGAAAAAACACATCCAATTCACCACTAAAGTGCCACTAATTTACTATACCATGTAATTTCATAAGCTATTATCATCATCACACACATAATAATTTTAAAAATTGCTCTAAGTACAAGTAGGGATAATTGATAAGCATGCCTGGGAGAAGGCATAAAAATATTTATTGTTATGATATAATGTGTTAACAAATCACAATAAACACTTTCGCAACCAAGCAAGGGTAAAAAAGTATACAGATTAGGATTAGTGGATTACTGCACAAGTAAATTTCAAACATAGTTAAAAGATAACTAAATTACGTAATATATATATCTAACTCATAATTAAATTTTTTGATGTTTCGTAAATTTACATGAGGGAATACGACTTTCTTTAAATGTGATATGAAACTGAATGGTTAAATCTTCAAAAGTTATCATCCCCGGGGATTACTTTATGACAGTTTTTAAGTGTTTGTGACAAAGTGACAGTAAGCGGGGGACTCTGAACGTGCAAATTAGTGACATCAAGAGAAAGTTCTTTTTTACAATATTTTTGGTTTTTACAAACCATCCAACTTTATTTTCGTGTGTGAAGAAAGAAATAACCGCAAATTGTATCAGGAAAAATGCATCCAGTAAGTGCTCAAGTGGGCGTCATGCCTCAGCCTTATGGGATGCAGGGGGTGGATCCGTCCCAAGCGGGACCCGGAACCCCGGATCAGGACGGGAGGAGGCAGGACATTGGGGAGATTCTGCAGCAAATCATGAACATCACTGACCAGTCATTAGATGAAGCTCAGGCCAGGTAAAATTTCATAAGCGATCCATGGATGGATAAAATCTGTTTTAAATGATTTCGGATGAGTAAATTTATATTTACCAACGTGGAAATTTCAAGTTTCATTCTCAAATTAATGTAAAATGTTTTTAATCCTATTTCAGGAAACATACACTCAACTGCCACAGAATGAAACCTGCATTATTTAGCGTCCTTTGCGAGATCAAGGAAAAGACAGGTAAAGATTTTTTTCTTGAATTTTCCTCTTTGCAAAAAAAAACCGATGTGCATATTATACCAATTTATCAACTTCGTTTTGCTTCAAACATAACACAACTTTTGCATCTCCATTCTATGCATTGCATAACTAATGCTGGTTTTGTTCATACTTTTAGTTAAGTAGATGGGGAGAGGAATAAAAAGTATAAGAGCAAGAATCTCACAGATTGCTTTAGATAGACCTAAACAAGTTAAGTATTTGTGGATTAAATTACATGACGAACTCATGTAACTTCCCTCCCAACACACGTGACTTGAGCAGTTTTTTGCACGTTCCTCGCAAGCATTTCTACATTCTTGTAGGGTGATACTCAAGTATAAAAATGTACTTTTTGCGCTGAAGCCAAATCAAGATTTTTCATGGTATAAAATGAATATGTTATGCAGTTAGAATAATTAAACAGCCCATTCAGATCTGTATCTTCCTCGTAAACTGAAGCAGTGTGAATACCCCAATCACTAAAATTGCATGAAGTCTTAAATCCAGTATATTTGTTTCTCACATTTTGGGTAAATACCACCGACCTTGATTTAACAGCTTGATGTCTATGCCTGCCTTTAAGTAATAAATAGTTTTAATTGGATGAGACAGAACAGGAGTCTCAAAAAGTCCATTACGAGAAGGCTAAAAGGTACTCATATCATCTCACGAATTCAAAACTCTAAAAATACCCTCCACTGCGCTCATAAATACTCATAAGTTAGCAAGCAAGTGCGGTTTACAAGATAGGAGAACGAACGATTTATTATTTGCAAATATTCTGCGAAAATAGTAATTCCATGTAATGCTGAGCATTTACAACCTGAAAAAATGGTTCATGGGAAGAGGGATGGAGAAGGAAGCATTACCGCTGATAATGTGTTAAATAATGCATATTGTAAATTGGGAAGCGTCAGCAGAAGAGAAAAGCAAACATTTATACAGCTGCAGCAAGGCTGGAAGCGCTTCAGCGTGGAAGAGTGGTACGGACACCGACCAGGCAACAAGAACCTAAAACCGGGCATATGAAACGTTCTCCTTCCCACTCACAGGACTCATAGTCATAGTCAGTTAGCATTATAGTCAGTGTATTTAGCATGCCTTTCGGTATCCTGGCCTAGAATTGCATGGAAGTTAGGGAAAACAGCGAAAGCTGAAGCAGAGTCGAAACAACGTGTATTTATATAGGCTTCTGTGTGCAAACACTTTATCAATGAATGTCCCGTCAAGGGACTGTCACTCAAAATCAAGAAAATTTCCGCTACATTTCCTACGTGACTGAAATAAATGTACATTGGGAAAAACAGCTTAATTCCTATTTCGATCAGTTAAAGATTGCAGGGAAGAAAGGGAAAAGTTATATGTACGTCTGGAGGCTTTTCTCCTTCTCGGTTTCCCTCTTCCCCAGTTCTTGGGGGCTGAAGGCAAATAGCATCAGACAAGTAAATACTCTCTCCCTCATATTTCAATTTATGCATGTATACTTTCTGTCCAACTTTATTTACTTCATCCCACCAACCTCCTTTCCCTTTACTCTACTATAGTAAATAAACACATACATATTATATGGGGAAACAGATGAAGATGAAATGGCTACACTTATTATTATTACTATCCTGTATCTATTTGATTTGTGGTTTGTTTAGTAGGTATTTAAGGAGGCTTTTTGGGACATGGTATGATGTGATATGACGAGATAATAATTTTTTTAAAGGTGAATCCATATAGCCGTCTATACCGGTATGATATGCTGTCTTATCATCATCCTGATTTTGTCGTGTGGGCGAAATGAAGCAAAACGAGAGGTATTGAAAAGCCTGAAATCATTTAACCATTTGGCCGTGTCACCGGTCCTCTCCTAAAAGGAGGTAAATGTGTGAAAAAGAGATGCAAAAGAGCACCAAAGTTTTGGTTATACTACAAAACTGAATCAACAGACGAGCCACATCCACCTTAACCGAAAACTAGTAAATTCTGTCGTAATTTTTCACAACAAAAAATATAAGTAGGTTCATCTTCATAAGATATGTTCGTATCGGTGAGTCTGACATGGTATGTTTTTTTTGCTTCCAAACTTGTAAAAGAGTAAGGAAAGGGGCGGACATAGGGAGCAAATATGATTTACTATGCTCATTTCTTTTCAATAAGATAGGAGAGTCGTTTTACTCTTGAAGAATCACTTACATACATATCCCGGTGGTGGAGAGGGCCGAGAATGATGATAGCGGAAGGTAAAAATGCAATATTTCTATCCTTTCGTTAAAAGTTCAAAATATTGTGCGTGTAAAAATTGTTTATGAGGGTGACGCAAAAGCACATGGCCCTGGCGAGAAGATAGGGATTTTTAGTATTAAAGTATAGGATATTTTAAATGTTGAGTTTATTGTGTCCTCATTATCCCCCCAATATAATGGAGGCAGTAATTCATTAGGGGAGGGAGAAAATGTAAATTTTTATCGGTATCTTACCTTTCCTCACTAACGTAAATGTAAATACAGTACGGCATCGTCAAATATTTTTGCACTAATTAACGAGTGGATTTATTATACCGACTGGGCTTTGAGTCTCGAGTTATTTGCCATTTCAGTCTTCTTAAAATATTTTCCCCTTACGAGCTCATCAGAACTGGCTAAGAGAAGATGAAAATAATGTTCCTCTAAGCTATTCGGGATTGGTAAATGAAATGCAATATTATTTAAATTTTAAAGGGAGATATTTTTTTCCATTCGGAGAGTTGAGATAAGCATATGAGGGTAGAATTTGAATGTTATTCTTCTGCCAAAAATTCTTCCTCTTAACTTTACCATGTAATATGGACTTGACTCTCCGAATCGGAGGAGGAATTGCGTTGACTGTCGACTAAGAAGATGAAATGAAGGATGAACCCATTTCATCTTCCCTGACGGAGATGCACATGGCATGACATGACATCGGTGAAAACAGTGTCGTCTTACCGGATACCATAATATAGCCGTATTGACGCTCCTACACAAAAGTCAACTTGAAATATATAGTTTTAAATAGTATGGCTTGGTGCATTTTTGTTTTATTTTACATGTCCATTCAGATTACTATTTGTGTCGCTGGTTAGGAGAAAAGTCGACTGAAAAGAGAAGAAGGAAGAGTGGAATTAAACTTTCAAGTTGGGTTTAGCATCGACTGCAAACAATGTAGACAGGAAAAGAAAATAAGATGAAGGATTTTTAACTGATGTTGCTGCGCTTCTGTTGCAATATCACGATGATGATGATCCCTATATATCCTTCTTCCTTAAATTGGATGCATAAACCATATAAACTTACAACGAAACTGAAATTGGGAGGTAATACTCTTATATGTAGGAAGGAGCTCAAAATTGAACTTTCCGTTTGAGAATATAAACGAAACTAAAGAGGAATGGGAAGAGAAGGAGGAATGAGCGAGGGATCGTTTAATGAGTTGAAAAATGGGAAAACATCTGAAAAAAACCTTTATTTTTAGAATTTAAGTCAGAAATAAAATACTAAAATCAACTCTGCGTAGGATTACTTGCACTGTGGAATTGGATGAAGATGGTGAAACCATTTTGTTCAGAGTGGAAAGCTAAAGTTAGCAAAAAGAAATATATTTGGAATACCAATGCCACTCGGATATGTCGTTACTCATTATCAAAGTTAGAGTTAACCATTCGATATATTATCATGATTTTATTTTAATTTGGTATCTTTAAAAATATTACGTAGAAATTGCTTTTCAAGTTGAATCATTACATGACAAGATGACAATGAGTATCTACATTACGGTGGACACAACCTAGGCATATGTAGTTTTACTAAATTGTAGGGCATTCGATTTTTTCATAGGCATTTCATTGGATTGGATATTGACATGTAATTACAATAAAGCATTTTGAAAGCTTGCATTGCGCAATCCTTGTGATTTACAAATATTTTCCCCTGAACGTAATTATGTAAGTAAAATCGAAATCGGGTCTTGCATTTTGTTTCCGACTCTGACCTTTATGGGAAGTATATGTCGAACATCTGTAAAAACAATTTTAAAGTTAAAAAAAGAAAAGTAATTTTAGGAAAGATGGGGGAAAACTTTTCCCTGTCCAATCTTACTTTTAATTTACTCATCTTGCTAGAGTTCGTATTATCATCTTCCAATAGAAAATGTTATTTAGCTACAGTTAAAGCTAATCATATAAAACCATCTAACTTCTTCGGTTTTAGAAACAAGAAAGGTAACAAGAGTCGAAGTCAAAAGTCTTTAAGCAAGGTATATACTGTCAAAAAGCCCAAAAAATTCTTTGCCTGGACTAGTGGATGGGCGATGGAAAAGTTGATAATAAGTACAACATTTCGTGATCGTACCTGTATGTTCTTGTACCTGTATGAGCCACAGTCACCATTTGTTGACCCTTTTGAGGAAGATGCCATATTTTGATCCTTCACCAGAACACAAAAGCGTACCTTAACTATGACCTTATAATTTCCGAGGGGAAGAAGTCATAACGCAGGTATATCGTCTTAAGAAACATCTAAGGGATCTTATCAAGCTTTGGTACATAGCTATATGACTTATGTGAGCATGTCTGACTTGTTAAAATGTCTACAGCCAGAATCATTCAAAAATATTTCCAGTACAATTTAAATTATATTTTGTTCCACATCATCCTATCCCATCCAATCTCATCATCACCATCATCAACCCACTATAAATATAATACTTTGCTGCTCTAAATATATATATTACGTGTACCTAACTAGCTACATATGTATCCATTATCTCCCATTATAACTGCATTACCCATGTTCCTACCAGCCACTTTCAGAGAAGAAAAAATTATTATACTCACTTCATTCCATCAACCCTGTTACACCATCCTCGTCTGATCATCATCATGATCACGATCAACCTTGCCTTTTCCTTTTATCCCTTCCCCGTATTTTTTTGGTCTAGGCCGGGTTGGTTAAAAGGAGATTGTTAATTTTTTTCTATCCTTCCCCAGAAAATTGAGTTACGAGCTTCCCTTTTCAAAGTAAGAAACTTTTTGCCTTATAGATAGATGTATAACTAGCTAACTAGATTTGTTGGATTTGGAGGGGTAGAGAATTTTCGTTGGAGTGACTCTCTGACTCTCCGGTGCAGTGTTCGGAGCAGGAAGAAAGGTATTAAGAAAAATATAATAAGATATGATGTTACTCGGCTGCTCTTGCATGCCTCTGCCCTGTTGCTGAATAAGGAGGGATAGAGGATGATATAAGGAATACTGTAATAATAATAGCTTTTAAGGTATAAAGGACGAGGACGACAAAGTTTTCAGTTTTTGAAAAGGTTCTCCCTCTCTCTCTTTGCTCCGCTGTTGCTGTAATGGGGTGCACAATACGTAGTAAAAGGTAACTAAAGTACATCATCGTTATCATCATCAACAGCAAAAACATTGTATAGAAATATAGACACTTTATAATAGTTTGGAGTTAGAGTTAACGAGATGAGAAGAGCTGAAGTGAGTGGAGACTGAGCACCCATATTCCTGGGGTTTCCTCCTTTGCTCACCTTCCTATGATGTACTCCTGCTGCTATTACTTCTCTTCTCTGGCTTTTGTCATGGGCTCCTTTTCTTATTCAAATCAAATCAGCTTCTTCTCAATTCTCTTCTCAATTCTCATGTTTTTCATGAGGAAGATGATGCTGATGATCATGATGATGAAGATGACTCTTTATCCGCGTTAGTAACAATGGAATTATTATTATGTAGGAGCCTCTATGGTGAATGGCTCTCTCTTCCCTACTCCCGTATGAAAGTGCACAATGGAGTAAATGAGCTATGCTGAGAGTTGAGCAAGGCAACCTTAACCTGTAAAGGGAAGAAAAGAACATTGTTGGATCCTTATCTTGGAGTTCCCCTTTGTAAGTTTTGTTCCGAGGTTGAGGATATATACTTATTCCTGCATAATGTCTTGGAGTTGAGTTGACTGACTATAAGAAAATAATAGATAAAAGCTAAAGGAGGAAGAAGATGGGCTGTTCTTCAAAATTATCATCTTTCTCTTGAGTAGGCAACAACGCAACAGAATAAGAAAAGATTTGAACTGAACTGATCTGCTAGTAAAAAGTCAACCATTTACCTTTTCACAGAGTCAGAACTATTTTTTATCAGGTTAAAATATCCGTTCGGAATTTGGCATAATATAATCTAAAATGATAATAGAACTGCAATTTCAAATAGCAGACATTTCTAAATCATTCGAAATGAATTTCATTCCCTCCAACTTTCACCAAAAAAAAAATGATTTGCCTTGAAGGACAATTCATCGGAGAAGAAGATGTAACATTATTCCCCCTCTCCTTTTGTTTTTATGTATATGATGACGATGACCATTCCCACATGCCAGATGACAGTGTCAAATTTACGAGCTTTTTAGCTTAATCAAAACCTTATCTATTAACATTTTTGGTCATCATTGTGGGTTTCTTTAATCTCCCCTCGTTTTTTATGTATTACTTTCAACTCAAATGCCATGGTGGTGGTGGACCCAAAAGCTATTCAGCACAAGTTTAACTGCACCAGTAACAAATACCTACATGATGATGATGAGGATAATAATATCAAGTCGTCTGTATGCATGCTCAACAACACCTTCACAATTTTTATTGCATCCTCAAATGATCCACATCATCCCCACAGCCCATATTACAAATACAATCCTTTTTTTCTCTTGGAGGGCAAGACAAGCAAAATTAAAGGATTGTCATCCGAAAATTCAAATTCAAAGCTTGAAGAAGAAAAAAATTCTTCTTTCTTGGAGCTTTCTTCTACTGATACCAAGATGATGATAGTAACGAGGACGAGAGGATGAGATGGTCTGGGCTGATGTTGATGCTGCTTATTTAGTGAATCAGCCTCAACCTTCTCTCTTGATTTCTGAATAATACAAAAGGAAAAACGAAATAAAGCAGGGAGAGTTGAAATGAAGGAGAGAGAGAGAGATAGAAAAAAGTTGTTTATTACGGAACGGGACAAGTATGTAAATCTAGAAAACCGAGCTCATCTTTTTTCCATTACAGCATGGTGTTCTCACATTAACATCAAAAGAAGACCAAAACGCACACCACCAAAGCCATGTATCAGCTCAAGAGAGATAGACTAGAAGAAGAAAAAAATAAGAAGAAATTGAGCAACTCACAAACACAGACACAACATTATCAACAATGACTATGACTGCATTCATTCCTAAAGTTCTCTTTCCCGTAGACAATCCAATCCAAACTCTTAACTAAACCAACCACCATCATATCATGCCACACCACAAAGCAGGGAAAAAACTGTAGAAAAAATATCTATCTAGAGATGGATAGAATTGAAGATGATGGAAATAAAGAGAAAAGAATTATATATTGACTTCATACGTGATTTGCCCCAGTCTGTGTGTGTGATGTGAGATGTGAGTACATGATGTGAGCTGGTAATATGATTTTTATTCAAGTATTCAGGGAAGGAATCATGAAAACTGGCTGCTCCATTCCATTCCCCTGGTTTGTAACAAACTTGCTGAGTTAATAGGATTACTAGCTATAATATGATGTCGAACATTGATAGAAGGAACGTGCATGACGTTCAGGACGAGTCGTATGATGATCATCATAATCATCATTGGCTTGGTCATGATGAAGATGAGGACATAAGAACAAGACGAGAAAAATAGAAGGGTTTTAATGTAAAAAATGATTCGGGGATACGAATGGTGAATTAGAGGATCCAGCATAAGACTAACACTGAAAATATATTTTATTGGAGAATTAAGTGAAATTTAGTAGAAAGATTTGGTTGTGCTAAAAATTGTCACTCATTCTTCCATGCATAGCTCGTCATCATCCTCATCCTCCTCATTGTTGCCTTTTTTTCAACAATGAATTTGAGTGTGTCATTACCGGCATTATTGTCATTTCTTCTCTTTGGAGTCATCGCCATCGCCTTATCATCCGAGGATGATGATGGTGGGCTATTTGTTCAGGACGATTAAAGTGTTGCAAAAATGTCCTCTTCTGAGGGGGAACTAATATTTATAATATTTTTTCTAAAAAAAATATATGCATTACTTACAATACATGTACCTATATACGGAGTGAGTGAACTGAACGGGTAACTTTTGTTCATGGGATTTATGGGACGAGCTCTCTGGTCCTTTGTCTTAATACTGGCCATAATATATATTACAAATTGCAACCAAGTCAAAGCCAAGCCAGTCAGCACAATTTAACAACAATGCCATGCAATAAATGCAAAATCAAGTAAAAATATTTATACTTATGTTCAAGTATATCACTGCCACCGACGACATGATCACTGCCACCACCACCACCGGTGTCCCACCATCCACATATCAACCGGGCCTTACACCATTACATATGCATACCTACTCATATAACAAGAATTTGATAACAATAATGATAATAATAGTGATGTTGATATCCCATCCCATTTTAATGCTCAGCAGTCACAGCAGTCCATTGGACTATATGACCACTTCTCATCTCAACCGACATTACCTTAAATTATAAAAATAAATGTCTAAACATATTTTCTCACTTCTTGCATAGTCTATGTCAGTCTTATCCTCATTTTTTTCAAAAACTATTTTTTATATTACGGTCAAAGAAAAAAGCCATTTCTTCTTCTTATGCTCCACCGATTCATTATTATTATGTATTTTTTGCTGTTCTATTTTGATTGTTATGTTATTGTAGAGAAATAAAGAATGAATAAGTTTTAAATGCTTTCCATAAGAAAGAATATCCACTTGACTTCACTTGCTATTATTTAAGAAGAAAGAATGCAGGCATTATCTCCGTCCAATCTCTTTTCCATGCCATGGTTCGGTTGGATTTTGAAGAAAGCTAGTTGGAAAAAAATCATTGTAGCGTGGTCGTACTCGTAATAGATTGTAGCAAAAAGGAAAGGAAGAATATTTAAGCCAGTTTTCCTCATTTCTCATAATGCAATGTAAATTCTGATTTTGATTCTAGGGAGAATGATGGTATGTATTGTGGAGTCTGGTGGGGATGGGATATGATGATAATGATAATGATGACAATCCGTTGGCAATGCCATCCGGGTACAGAAAAATGCTTAGAATTTTTGCTATATGTATGGCAATATTCATTGCACTCATTCATATTATATGAATGTACCTTCTTGTAGGTAATTTTTGTTTCTGAAAACGATTTGCAAGTCAGCAGGTGACAGTTGAAAAACAAGTTTTAAATTTGCAATGCCATATTATAGGATGCCGTTTCCTTTCCGCTGCTTGATTTCCCTTGTTCTGTATGATGCTATGGTGGTGGTGTAGCAAAAAGGATGCAGGCCTTTTCTTTCCCTGGTATAGGTAAAGGAAAGGAGCAAGTAAGGAAAACATAATGATGATAATAAAAAAAAAAAATAATGATATTATTATATCATAATCATGCTTACATTGGGGTGTGGTATGGACGTGTGGTGGCAGTGCTGTCACTTAAAATTTAATTTTCAATATGAAAAAATAAACCTATAAC
>JAQIXQ010000070.1:0-68786 GCA_034700485.1 Pseudosinella alba
GCTACAGCATTGTCAGAAACAATTGCAACTTATGCTACAGCATTGTCAGAAATACAGGCAAACTTATGCTACAGCATGGCCAGAAATACATTAACGCATTATGTTATATCTTACTGAATTATGGATATAGATGTTTAGTTATGGCTTCGTTGTTGCCATTTATTTGAATGAATTCAGCATTCGAACTATTTTCGGACAAATTGCCTCGTTGCTGATAGTTCAAAGAATTCGATAAATTTAGCAAACTTTAATTTGTTAAAAATGCAAGTCTTGAAATGTCATTTGTCAGATTGTGCTTTATGTCAAGCCTTCGGTTCAGAAAAGAAGTTAGTAAAATAGTGACTCAAAAGCAGCATCCTCATTCTTAGATGCATCCCCACCTAACCCAAGCTGTTTACTTTTTCTATTGAAATAACCGTGACTAACTTTATTGAGTCGTGGTAGTGACTGGCAGTAGTTTCCTTATTTTTTCCTAGTCTCTCCCTTCTCTCCCTTCTGGAAAAATTTATATTTTCCAAGTCACCATTAACCCAATCATAATTACACTCGATGTTATTACTATTATTAATGCTGCCATTATTAAAAACGTGATAAAATGCATTTACCCGTACCCTTAAAACTTTTGCCTTCTTTGGTTGAGTGAGTAGACTGTGTATACTTGCTTCACCCCGCTTTATTTTGAAGGAATCAAAGTGAAAGACAAAAAATAGGGTCCTTTCACCTTGCCTCCAGGTTTTTGATCGAACCCACCTGATTATTTCCTAAAAATAATTATTGGTATTGATAATCCAGAAAAACCTTCCGAAGCACCAAAAAGAATCGTAAGCAAGAAAATAAACGGTAAAAAATATATATGATCAAAAGATGATAATGACGATAAACACTGAGAGGGTATTTGGAGCAAACTGGATTCTCTCAAGCAAACTAGAGAGGAAAAAGCCTTCGCCTAGAGAACCAGTCTACTTCTGCTTGACACAGACACATTCATATTTATAAGGATGATGATATGATGTTCATTTTTTTCAATAGAAGGCAAACGTCGAAGAGCTGCCGATACATAATCAATGGGTTGGGGTTGGATACAGTCGTCGTCCTTAGTTTGTTGGCTCCAGTTTCTAGACATTTAGTAGGGTCTTCCTGGTGTTGCTTCTGGTTTCAGGGAAGAAAAAAATTATTCCGCTTTCTCGTTCCCCCTATAAAAAGAGGCAGACATGGACAATCATATAAAACTTTGAAATATCTATAGAGCCGGCACTATATGTCGTCCACCATTCCAAGAGCTTGCCAGAACATCCTTTGACTCCGCCTTTGGCCTCGCCATCAGCAATAGCAATATCATTATCATCTCGAAAATACATCCTCCTCTGAAAAAAAAATCCCTATACGTCCGTCTTTTTCTCCATCTCGCCCCAGAGACCCTAGTTGCTGAATATGAGTCATAGATCTCCCCTTGTACAACAGGACAGTTCCAGTCAAAGTCAACCTTTGATGAAGATATGCGTATTGCGTAACACACACGTCACGTTGTCCTCCGACTTCTACACAATTGTTTCAGGAGGAAACAGTCTTCAACCAAACTGTTCAGCCTCTGCTCTGCAATTTAATGACGATGAAGGAGAGGAGATATGATGAGACGAGACTTTGCTATATGCTATGATAACAACAATAACAACGCTAACGCTGTTTCCCTAGTCTGGATTCTCTGGACGGATGACTACATCCCAATCCATCCCGACGACCACCATTATCATTTTTTATTATTACACGTTATGCGGGTTGGAAGGCGCAGGGAACACATGTATAATTGCTGCTGTCCCTTTCTTCCTCTAATTTTCCTACCTCAGAGATTCCCTTTTAAGGCTAGCCACATATATGACTTATTTCTTCTCCCTCTCTTTGCGGTTGCGGTCTTTTTCCTCTTTTTCTCTAGTGGCTTGATCACTTATTGTGGTTCTTTTCTTCTTTTCTCTAAAACTTTTTTTTCTTTTACAGCTTGACTTTGGCTTGGATATATTTATATGCGTGTGAGTGAGTGCTAGATAATTGTCCTTATGAAAAGGTAGACGGTAGATATGGATTGAAGTACCGTTTTTTTTTGTTTGAAGAAACAACAACCCTTGGAGGGAAAATCTATAATAATTCTATCTTGACTTTTCAATTGGGTAAAAAAAATGTATTGTTTTGACTGATATATATTTTCTAGCTGGATCTATTGCGTGCTCTGGTATGTTCTGTGATGGATTACCGATGGTAACTTGACCGGTAATTATCATTACTTAACCTCATCAACAGATGTGAGCGTTCACATCACCGTCATTGCCATAATCATTACTACCTTTCTGACAATATTTCCGCAATGAAATGGACATAGATGGAACGTATTTTCAACACCTGTCATGTCATTATAAAATGAGCATTATCATCAATTGTTCTGATTAATGATTCCCAAGTATCCTCACAGATTAGGAGGATGAGAAATGGAGTATGCATAAAGAGCATGAAAAATGGGATTGACACTAACTTGAAGTACTATGTAATGGAACCGATGGGGTAAACAAACAATGTTGTTCGAAGTGCTTTCAAATTATGACGCGAATTGTTTTATGCATTTGCTTTTGGGGTTGGCTACTGCACTCTGGATACCTCCAAGTTTATTATAGGTTGGAATGAGACATATGAGTGAATTAAAAAACTGGTTGATTACTGATCACAAGATAAGTGGGTTAACTGGAGATGCGGAAAGCACGCTTTTACCAAGTAAAATAAAAATTTGTAAGTTGGTTTGATGGTTTTCTCTGCCCAAGTCATTGGATAATCCAACCCGAAGTGACAAAAATAATCCTACGAATTCATAGAAAACTTTGGAATTAGCGATTTCAGGAGTTGTGCATGCATAGATATTCATATTTTCCCATTACCACCATTATTCAGGGAAAGCTATATTACTAGTCATCATATTTTTGAAATGGCATGTGTAGCAAAATGTCTGTCAAACCTGTGTTGATCTACCGTTAGTTGGTCTCTTAATACGGTTGCATTTATTGGAATCTTTAAATGTTTAAAGAGCATTACTTGACTGATCAAAGACTTAAGACAAAAAAGAGGAAAACTTGAATCTGGACTGAAATCGTCCCCCTATAACTCGACTCTCGTCGGATACATAAGCAATCAATCTGTAAACTTTTATATAAGTTTCTGTTCAGCTCTCCTCAGTGGCTACTGGGACGGAGTAAATTTTTATAACAACTCGAGTAGGTAGTTTAATAAAGTTAAGCTCAGGAGCGTTGATGATATCGTGGTTGAGCGTAGGGCTAGTATGAAACATTTTAGTCGGGGTATGCATGGCGTGAGAAGGCGCCAGAAATTGTGTCTCCGCCAAATTATAGCTCTTGCACATGGAGGAGTCGGTGCGTGCTTGGAATGAATGTCTTCTCCACTAGCTCATTCTTTCTTCTTTCTCACTCACTCCTTTTCTTCTTCCATCCCTTTCCTACCTGATTCAGAAAGAGGAAGAAAGGGGAAGAGGAAAAATTCCCAGCGAGGCAGAATATAAAAACTTCTGTGAGAGGACAGCGAGCAACACGGAATGCTGCATGTATAAATAAATAAATTTACGCGGACTATATACCAAGTCATCTTTTTTGATACGGTCACATATAAACCATCGGATTCAGGTAATTAGAAAGTGTTCAATATTTGTGCACAGATTTCGAAGATACGTAGATAAATAACATTTTGAATATGTTATATGTATGTCTATGCAAAGACAACAACATGCTAAACAGTTGACAAAACATTTTACTGCTCATGTTTAAAAATTCGAACTTTTTATATTTTTCAGTGGCCCTTAAAAACAAACGCATCAAAAACTTTAGTATTAAGTAAAACTTAACTATCATAACCTGGAACAAAAACCAAATGCTCAATATCATCGTAGGCATTTTCTCACTTTTAGTACTCCTCATCCTGTCGCAATGCGATAATCGCATCATTATTGCAGCAAAAACTCCAAAACCAAAACATAATAATGTCAATACTTCAGCATATGTAATACATAGTTTGGAATTCAGTAGAAAAATGAGAGATGAGAATATTATGTTTTCAATGCAAAAAAAAACTACCAGAAATTCAAGAATGAATTTCTCATTTTTTTCTTCATATTTTTCCACTTTACCAACATTAACGCTCAACTCACCCTCGTGTTTCTCCTCCATCCCCTCCACACAGTATTTTGTACCGGATAAGAGAAACATGGAAGAAGAGAAGAACAAGTCGATAAAAACTGGGCTTTATTGCACTTCCTTCATG
The DNA here is from genome assembly GCA_034700485.1 of Pseudosinella alba. Lineage (NCBI taxonomy): Eukaryota > Metazoa > Arthropoda > Collembola > Entomobryomorpha > Entomobryidae > Pseudosinella > Pseudosinella alba. The sequence continues at coordinate 4,309 of JAQIXQ010000070.1, forward strand.
ACATGGGTCTGTAAAAGGCTACTTTAAAAAGTGGCTATCACATAATCGTCCCTCGTCATGAATGGCTTTAGTGCGTCATTATTATCACCGTCTTCCTCGTCGTCGTCGTCAGCGTCCTCCTCTCCACTACACCAATATAATTCCCATTGAAAAATGTAAAGAAACTTGAAGAAAACAAGGAACAAGTAGAACAAAACCTTTTATAGGAAAATGGGAGGTTTTTCAAGCGAGAATATTTCGCCTCTATAGATAAGAATAGATGGATGTAAAATGTGAAAAGAAATAAAAAAGGGAGAAGAAAGACATAAAACTTGCATAAGTAATTGTAATTCACGAGTTTTATGTCCCTTCATTGTACTCCCTAGTTAATAATTATCCAAGCTACTTTTATACACATTCTTGTTCCTTGTTCAATTGTGTAATTTTATCTCTCTTCTCCTCTTAAACTTCAACTTGTATCCATCCATACGTCCCTACCCCGTTTTTAATGGTTCCATACATTCGCTGAACTGATGTAAGGATGGATGGTTTTTTGAAAAATAAAATAGAAAATACTTAACTCACAATCGGTTAACTTCTTTCATTCTGTATCTTTTTTTGTATTTTTGAATTCGGGTAAAGGAATTTGCTCCTTTCATGGTTTAATGCACTTTTAAAAGCGTTTTCTCTCTCTAAAAGTTTGACTTTGGCAGCAAAAAAAGTTTACCTCAGTTGTGATGCGATCTCTTAACAGGTAAAAATATTTTTTATATGATGATTAAGAAGATGATACTCATCGTTATTCTCATATAGCTCAAGCTCCAATTTAAATACTTCCGCTTCCTTCCCCAGCATCGATCCATAAGCGAATTTCTTATCGAGTACGGCAAAGGAAGAGTGGAGAATAAAGGATTAAATTCTCTGCGAAATCAAAGATCTTGAGAATCAGACCAAAGTCTTCGAAGGTTTTTTTATTGTAGTTATGGCGTGTAACGAAATAATGGTAGTGGCGGAGGAGGTGGAAGTAGTAGTTTGCCATATCTTTAGCAAACACGACTCCCTAGAAGCTTATAGGAATGAGTCTCCGTGAAGACGCGGCACTTCATTCGTGGAATTTTTGATGAAATACTGGGAAATTCTGTGGTAAAGGGCAAATGCAATGGGATGAGTTGAGATAGTTCTCCTCGAGTTTGGCATAGTCATGATATTCATGATATGATTCTTGTTTCATATTCATGATGATATGGGAGCACGTGAAGCTGAACAATATGCGAAAAGGCACGCAACAAAATAGGAAAACTTTTTAGTATAAATACAAGGTTTGCTGGCGCCTCTTGAATGAAGCGATCGTTTCGAAAAGTTTGAACCATTTTCTGTTCTTTCGGAGTTCAGCTTTTTGTAGAAGATGGGTTTCATAAGTTGAGACGTTTAATTCAAATGAATGAGTTGATTACAATTATGTCAATGTCATATCGCAGATATCGTAAATTAATCAAGTAAAAGCCTGCCAAAGGCTTGAGTGACCGCATGATAAAAATTCTGACAATCTATATATCCATTAACTGGATACGTTAAGTAAATTTATTCGGCAAAATTGTCGCTAGTTGATTATACACTAAGGCCAGAGTAAAATTATAGCATGTTCATCCGCCATAATCACATAAAACCATAATCCCATTTTTACGTGTTTTAATTTTGACATCAACAAAGCGTAAAAGCATCCTATATAATGCCCTTTTGTCAGCTTAATAACCAGCTCACTCCACATCACTCTCCATCGTTATCGTATAATTATTAATCATGGTGGTAGCCAGTAGCCACCATCTCTCTCCTCATCTTCCTATATCCTAATCATAATCATGCGGTGATGATTACTTACGATGAGAAAAAGTGAAACAGGCGATGTCAAACAAGCATCAACAAAATAAACAGTAAAACGACGACACTTGGGATGAGTCGGTCAGCTTTAGGTTTATGTACGTTATCCATATATCATATACCTACCCAAAACTATATTGCTCATGCTCATCTCATATATCGTGCTAATGAACAGTCACATACCGACTAGTCGTTCATATTGGCTACTACCAAGTAATAACTTTAAGCTTTTTTGCTGTCATCAAGTTATCTCATGAAACAAAATGTAATAATAATCCTGGGTTTCACGTAGGTATGTATATTATTTCTATTTCTTTATCTATCCTTTGGCTGGGATATTTTACTAGACACTGAGCCTGACAATGAGCTCCCGTAAAAACTAACGATGTAACGTAAAACAAGTAAACTTGAATACGTCTTGCTAAATGTGTTTTTTGTTTTTGTGTGGAATCACTCCCTGTCGACTCGAGTTTATCCCATTTTGTCAAAATATGTAATCTAACAAATGTCTCTTCTCAAACGAAACTCATCGGTACACCATTAGAGAAGTAAACTAGACGAGGTCCTTTAAATGCGCTAGTTAACTCCATATGTATATACGATTTTTATTATGAGAAGAAGGAAAAAACATAAGATGACTGTGATGATCCGGCCGGCCGGCTACTACATGGGAATTAGCCGTAATGATCACTACTTATTATCCTGATGATGACGATAATCATTATGATTATGATGGATAGTCCATAGGAGAGAGAAGTCGTCAGCAAGAGAAAAGAAGCATGCATGCGAGGTCTGTTGGTAGAAGCAACGTAATATATACTTGACTCTTTCTTACATCACATAAGTTCATTTCTGCCCTCGCATTTTTCCTTTTCTTGCGTAATATTTTGCACCATGAGAAGGGTACGTGTTTTGCATGGATGTTGCATGTGGTAGAACTTTGGGACAATCTGTGAGCATTTCAATTGGTTTGCGTGAGACTCAAGCATTGGATTTAGAGAGACTTGGATCTTGGATGAGAACTCACTGGACTACATATGATTTATTATTTCACCATATTAACTTGCCACCTTTCAAAATAGCATGTTGCGACGATATGAATGTGGCGATGATATGACACTCATGAACCCGTGGTTTAAAAACATCATTTAAATAAATATTTGCGTTAATATTGATTTTACAATTTGAGAGATTAGCACAAAATAATCAAAAATTACGGAAAATCACTTATCTGATTATAAGAAATATTTTCAAGTTGAAAACTTGTACGATAGATGAAGAAGTATTTATGCTTTCCATTCAAATAAGAAAAATTATCTCAAATTCTGATTTCGTAGGGCGTGGGAACAAGTAAATGTAGATACTCCTAAAAAGCCCAAACGTAATTGTGTGTGTATGAGTCTGGAGTAAAAACTGGCATGTAGATACTACCTACGCATATGCAAGCATATACATATTTACTTATCAAGATGACAAATAAATCTGCCGAGTAAAGCACATGAGGTGCAAAGTGCAACTAAGAATTTCGACAATGTTTTATCCTCCGCCAAACTGCGATGTGCAAAATACCTTCTGTTAATAGTTAGTACATTCATCATTCATTATACAATTAAATATGTATTTTGCGGCTAAGTGGGGAAATCACACTTTACAAGTTTCCAGTGAAAAATGTCAAAGTTGGAAAAAATTTCATTTCGAAATCTTGAATTAGACAAAAAAGGAGAAAAATAGGAAAACCTAAATACTAACAAATGGTAAACATAAAAGGTTGGAAGTTCATTTCAATGAAGTTTAATGCATTCAAAACTCCAAACAAACTATGTAGTAGCAACCAATACTGGTAACATCATTCGACCTATCAGTCTGTTTAATTTTTTAACACCAAATGCCGTTCCCTCGTGGGTATTCCCCTCTTCATTGTAAAAACCAAAAAGGACATCATCCTTTCGTGGTTAATAAAACCGAGGGGCGAAAAAGTGAATTATAAAAGATTAATACAGCACATCAGATTTTCTTTGAGTCCCATCCTCCACTCCACTCCATTCGTAGCGGATAGCTTGTAGTAAATTTCGCTTTGCTCAATGAAGAAGATGATAAATGGAGACCACCTGTTGAGAGGAAGGGCTACTGCACCACACCACAATGAGCTCCTCATCATCATCAGCATCACCATCGTCCAACATTTCTGTTCATACAATTTTAAACAATAATGAACAATCTGATTGATAAATAGCTCATCGTCAATGCAGACTCCTCAGCCTACTGAAATATAATGAATGACTGATTGTCAGCTATCTCAAGCGTAGTCGTGAACTTGAAAAGGGGTTCCCTCTATATGTCTCCCGTTCCTCTTTTTAAAATTAGGAAAAAAACTCTTTTTTGGAATCGAATGATGGGAGAAAGATTCAATGGTTATTTATAATACAAGATAGCTTAAGGGGACCTTTTTTAAACATGTTACTCTCATGCACCCTTTATTTTCTTCATCAATTCCATCCAGTAAAGAAGGATACCGCTTGTCACACTTGCCTCCAAAAAAACTCAATTGTAAAGCCATCATCACGCCTGAGATGCGGAACTCAAACAGCGATGAGAATGCTGATACTAGCAATAGATAAAAAGATTAATAATTTCATACAATATGGGGAAATCATTTTGAATGCAGGAGGCTCACTCACTCATTCATAAATAGTGAATGGGAAAATCGTCATCAGAAGATACGCTTATTCATAAACGGAGTTAGAGACAGAGTTAGCTAAAATTGAAACTGTTGAGCGAGCAGATCCCCTTTTCATCCTGATTACCTCCAGTTCCTCACGACGATGGGTCACTATATAATATGTAGCATAAGTTGCTCATCTTTGTCAGCACAACATCATAATTCATAATGTTCTTCCATGTCCTCCTCCTGCATTAGTTCACTCATGTCTCCTGTGATGCATGAGAAGCACTGATTATTCGAGTTGATTTTCTCACTTGTTTAAGCTTTTGACATGGAAATTGACATCCCTACTCCCAACCATTTTTCGGTTAGAATTTTGTCCAGGGTTGCACAACACGTGTGCGGAATAGAATACAAGTTCGTTCATTTTGACTTTCTGAGCGAGCGAATTCATCTATCCGTGGGAGTTATGGATGGGATCCGATCTCCTCATCCACGAAATAAGCCTCGTGTTTCGAATTATCATTTGCCATCTTATTGTGGACGTCCATTCAGTCGGAAGAATGTTCCTGACAATCCTGTTCAAGTTACTTCCGCTTGCTTGCTTCTTTTTTCCAGGGCAGGGGACTATATAGTTGGCAGTTATCTAGTTGCTGCTCCCTTTCCCCAACATTTCTCATGAACTCAAATGTGGCTATGTGCTGGAATAAGATGACACACCTCAGCAACTTTTTTGTATGCATCTTCTTTTTGGCTTGCTACAGTAGCTATAATGGCTCCAACGTCCAACCTGACATGCCGTGCAAATCAACCTGGACAGGGAAATCCGTACATCAAATTTGGACATCAAAATACTCACATTTACATATGGGCATAAAATGGCGAATTATGTCGAAACTTGTAAAAATTTTAACTGATACGAGTTAAACTATTTTTATTTTCTTAAACCGAATTAAGCTAATGTGACAAGTTTGAGTCGGACAAGATAACGTGACTATTACCACATTTTGATTCTGTGTTAATCCAGAACATTTTTATTATAAACATGAAGATAAATTTTCATAAACACCTTTACTGCACGATATGACATCATAATATCACATTATGTGTGTCTGTTTTGTGCATTTCCCAATTTTATCATGACTGAAATTCATACTTACTTCTGCATTGTATAACCAACAAATACTGATAATAGCTACAAAATAAAAAGTTTTCTGTAGAATCTAGGCAATCTGCTCAAATGCTAATCTGCTAATTGTTTGAAAATACAGAACAAGTTGGAATCTATCCCCTAGTCAGGCCGCGAGTAAATAATGAAACAGATAATCATGATTTTAGAGGCCATCATTGAGGATCAATATATATCGTAAGTTGACAGGTACCCTTAGAATAATATTACATTATACAAATATGCATATTTCCAACAACAGTAGACTGCTTTCTCAAGAAACAGAATAGGTATGTGTTAGTGAAGCGAATTCGTTTTCAACTTTTCGACATGATGGATAGAAAAGCTCTTCTATTCATTCAATTCAGTTTTATGTGAGCAGCAGCCACCACTCACCGCACCGACAATAAAGATTTCCATCAAGATTAGGGCAATCAAAGTTATTAGAGTAATTAGTAAATAGGGCTTACAAACTGATTGCTCTTCTGTCTACATTACGTACAAATTCATCTACAAGACTTGCTCAAATGCCAAAAATTCATTCCATGTTTCCAGAAGTCAACCCACCCCTGCATCCATTTTTATTGTACCTCCTGTACAAAGGAAAATGAAAGGAAATTATTTTGTCTATCTGTGCAATGTCATGCTCTGCCGTAATAAATGCATAGTATCTCAAATTTTAAATTCTATAATTGACTCTCTTATGCGTTATCCAGTCCATTGAACAAATATGGCTACATATATTAACTTTTCATAAAAATTCTTACTTACACGAGTAATCCTATTTTTATGACCCATTTATTAGCCACTTCTATTGACTTCACCGCCTAGTGAAACTAAACAATAATGGTGATTGTTATTGCTCTACCAATACAATACAATGCAAAGTAACTCCATTCTTGATTTATTTTTAGGATTTGTGGTTTTTAATTGTTAAATGTTTACAACAAAAACACATTAGATATTTTTGTCATAAATAACTTTGCTTGCTTTCGAATAGCTGTCTTGTCCAGCAGAAGCACAGTTTATTTAAAAGGCTAATTTCAAGGAATTGCCAAATCAAATTGTCTTTGCATGAAGTTACTTGTGAAGCAACTGGTGTTCCATTTTAAACCTACAATTAGTCTTACAATGCAACGCATACGATCACCTTCGTGTGGAGTCCACAAGTCACAGGGCTTCTTCTCAATCCAAGAGTTATGTAGTAAACATTAGTAGCAGCGAAGGATACTACCATATTGGGAAAGAGAAAACCATTATTACAACTATAGGAGTTATAACGACATTTGTATTCTATATGCATAATCGTTAATTCGTTCTTCCTCGCCAATAATAATTGTCAAATCATACTACAGTAGTTGTGCACTTACACCGTTACAGTTCCTATTCATATTACCATTCCATATTCCACTACCTAATTACGGGCAATTGGTATTGTCTTACTGGCGGTCTTATAAAGCTTCCGCATCTCCAACAAATGAATGCTATTATGCTATTATCTACATATCATATACCCTTATCCACCAGAAAACTACACCTTTCCAAGAGTGCAAGCATAATTATATTAACCGAAAAGAGCAACAGGAGTGAAGAATTGGATAATATGTATTTTTATTATTACCTATTTCGTTTTGCTTGTCTTCAAACCATTTAACCTACCTGTTTGCTTACTTTTCAGCTTACACACACATTACAATAGGAAAATAGGAAGGAGAAGAAAAGGCAATTACAATTATTTACTTAACCTCTCTTCCCTTTTGTTACTTAAATACCTGGAAAAAAGTTGGCTTGAGCTAACTCAAAGCAAAACCTACTAATGCGATGCTCACTAGTAAGTGTAGTGCGGTAATGTGCAAGATATTATGTAGTTCATAATATTCTACCGATTATGTTTTCCAGGAAAATGTATCATAAGTACCAAAGTTAGAGCCGAGTTGCCCTTTTCCTTCTTGTATGTATTCTCCGCTCACTTTCGCTGAAATATAGTGGGAAGCTCTGTATATTAACTTGACTTTTATTTTTACCCTTGATGATGATTTTGTTTAACAAGAGCTCATAAATCTCTCGATGAACCTGTTTCGCTTTTCTTTGAGCTGCTATGCCTATATAGGAAAGCATTCGGCATGGTAAAGTGGAATAGTATCCTCTCCTGTTATTCCCATCAGGGGCCAATTACAAGGGGGAGCTCATGACAAGTTGACATATTTAGTGCGTTCTGGGTGTCAATGAATTTGTTTTGGATGGGTCATCATTTCACAACCCACCATCAATAGACGATATGGTTGCTTGGGAGAAAGAAGCTAAAATAGGATCATGAGCACTGACGATGAGCGTTGAGGGGGAGCGAGCATACTGGCATCTGTAAGCAAAAGGAGCATAATCCTAATCCTATCTAATATTACCTATCTCCTTTCAACAAAAAAAAAGATTAGGAAACATCAACATCATCGCCTTCGCCTCTTGTTGGCCTAGCCTTCTTTGCCCATTATCGCGGTTGGTAAATGGGATTTGAAGCAGAAACATTTCCTTTTTCGGTACGACACCGCACCACCACCACCATATTACAATAAAATATAATTCATGTTATGCTATGTTATTATATGGCTGGCTACATAGAAAAGCGGTGCGATACGCATTACAAGAGCGAGAGATATATTTTTATTTCCTTCGGGATAGTAAACTGAAATTGTAACAGTGTCAAAGATGTGATGATCATGATTTTCCCTCCCAGTAGTTCTTGCTCTTATCAGCGAGGGATATTTTGAAAATCAGAAAGACAAAATATTCATTTATGCTTTCATTGTTAAATGTTCATCCACAGTGGGAGACATTGTTCTGTGACTAATATGCACTACTGTTCATCGGCATGAGAGCTTCTGCTCTTAGAAAATGCATTGGATTGATGAAATGTAGGTCTTTCTTGTCTTTGCCTGCCTGCAAACAATGAGATGGGATTTGTTTTTTTTTTAACTTAAGATTTTATATCTGAATTTGATATGACATGATATGATTTGTGATTTGTGTATAGATAATTCACCAAGCTGAAAGAATAAGTCTTTTCCTCCAAGTCAGAAACTGTTTTCGTTTCATTTCTTTTGTCAGTGTAGGAAAAATTATTTATGATATAGATATACCTATGTGAAAAAGGACTCTCTATTCATCTTTTTTCCCCTGGGCCGACAATGGATATTTTTTTCTCTGTTGTTGCTCATCCCTCTGCTGCTGTTATTATGGGGAGATGTAGTAATGGGGGAGCCCCTGCTGTGATTTCGGTGTGTTTGAAAATTGACTTGTGTGTTGAGGAGTGAGAGAATCATCCTTTTAATGTGACAAGGAGTGAAAGATAATATACGATACCTGGGCAAAAGGTAACAGTAGTAGCAATAAACATATAAAAAATTGTAATATTATCATTAGGATTTATAATTTACGACGCAAAGGATTTTGTTCCGCGCGTATTGCAGTTAATATTTTGCCTTAACGTAGCATTCGTTACAGATTTTTCTAGAAATTATTTTTAGCCAGTTTTTGCTTTGATGTTTAATTTTTATCCTGTCTTGCAAGGAGAAATTAGCCCTTCACAGAAATTATTGAAAATGCAATAACAACGTCAATATTTATACTTGCTGATAATGCCGAAATTTATATTGAATTTTGTAAATAATTATGAGGTTGATGATATTTAAAAAAAAAATGATATCAATAAAGTTTCCATTTGAAATACATAACCCATCCCGAATTTTTTGAAATATGTTGGTACTGTTAACTAATTGTATTATTTCCCACTCCCGTGGTGGGATAATATTGTCTGGTTGAAATTGTCATCCCATTTAATTCTTTTCACTTCAAATGCGGAAACAACCGGGTTTGGTTTCAGTCAACGTTCAGCATTAGGTAGAGTTGTTAAATGACCGTAAGTATCTATATATGCTCAAAGCTCAATGAGTATTGAATCTTTATAAAATTTCACTAGTTCATTTGCTACAGCGGATTAATATGATAAGGAGGCATGTTCAAATATTACTATACCAAATGCTTTCCATTAAATGTAAAAGCAGTAAGTAAATCACGGAAGTGATTGCAGGCGAAGCTTTTAAGCATTAAGTATGGATTAAAAGCATTTTGGTTCAGTTCTTAAAAGGAATTTTAATGCTTCCACGTGTAAGTCCTCTTTACTCATAAAGTGTTAGACAAAAGCTGTGATCAAACTAAATTACAGGAATGGATTGAGGAAAATCAATAGCATGTATAAGAATTTTTTAAAAATATTTTACATTCCTGAGTAAAATAGGACTACAGCGAACACTAAATCAGAAAGCCATTATCATCTTATTGTAACAATCAGAACCAACTGGATTTTTTAGTTTTAAAATGTTCTTAATGGTAATGGTTGATTTTTAGCCAAAAAAAGTCGTTGTGTCATACAACAGTTATATCAGCTATAATGCTGGTCTCCACTCCGTTTCTGCGACATACACATTGGGCTACCCACTTAAGATATTAAAAATCTATTTTGTCTGCCTGCATCAGTGGAAATCCGGGTGAACAATGGAATCCTCAATTACTCGCTTGAAAAAAAATGATTTTTTTTTTTGCTTTTGATGGACAAAAAATTTATTCTCTCAACCTATTCCGAAGTATACTGTACATATTTGCCAGTGCCAGTACAAAACTGAGTGAGCTCTTCAACTTTTCTCTCGAAGTCTTCATCATAAAAAAAAAATAAACGTCAAAATAGATACATATATAGAAACTTTGCCCATTTTATTATTCTAACCCGTTCTCAGGTTTTGCTCGAACAGACACGCACGACAGACAAGGAGACTACATATCCTTACTAGTTTGGACTTTGTCGCAAAGTAATAAAGACAAAGTTGTAAGCATGAGTTTGATTCAAGGGAGAAAAAAGAAGGAGCATTTCCGTTGAGAACAATTGGTATCCAACCAAGTGTGGAAAATGCTTCTCCGCTTCGAGAAAAAAAAAGAATTCTTTTCAGTTTTATACGAGAACTTGGATTGGATTACAGCACTTCGTATTGTCTCATCTCCAAGAGGCACACTTAATAGGTAAGTAACTTAACGTACAAAGCTGTAATGGGTTCTCTCGCTCGCATTATGAACGAATGGATTTGAATTTTCAAAACATGGATAAAAATAATTCTGATAAAGAAGAAATTGGACAGTTGCGGTACGGTATATCATGGGCATGAATTTAATTGAGTGCAAACGGAGATTGAGACTGTCACTTTCAAATTCTTTGAAATATATATGTATATTGTAAAAATGTAAAAATGCTTTGTTTTTGGGAATCACGGATAAACAACATAATGTTTTAAAACCTTGTACAAAATGAAACCAAAATCAAAATCTAGTAGGGTTTAAAACGTGAATTGTTTCACGAAGAATGAAATCAAGCAAGTTCATAAGGAGACATGGATGGGATAAAGTATAATCTTGGTCAACTCAATTTTATTTCATATTTGAAACAAGATGAATTCAATTCTTATCTGACTGATGAACCTGACTTAACAATATAACAATCATCGTAGACATTCTTGAAGACACATGGTATACATGCAATTTATAGGCACGCATTACATATTTTGAAATTAAAGTCCACCAATGACGAATAACGATAAGTCTGGTTCTCGCTAACCCAATGTCCATGTAAAAGAGAAAATTAAATTATTCATAGAGTTTTACCAAGGTGTGGTTGGAACCATCAATCGATAAATATATATTCCCATCCTCGGAGTTATATTGAGAAACACGATATGCACATAGTAAATGTAAGTAGGAACTAGGCTGGTACATTTATCTCAGAAAATAAGCAAATATATCTATAGTGGTTTATGTATGTTTGATATCGCCTCGTTATATCACAAGGTGTATTGCCCATTATTATTATTCATGCTTAAGATGCGTGCATACCTAATGTACTTTTCAAGCTTTTCCTTGTGCTTATGTTGTTTCCCATTAAACTTTCATTGGATTTTCAAACCCGAAGGAGAGGCAAAGTTTTTATTCTCACTTCTCGTCACCTCCACCAGTTCACCAAATTGACATCGCCCACCATCGACTTCATAACCACCGTTTGGATGGAAAATGGATGGACGGGGCATGGGATGGGGTGAGCCAGACGATGTAGTAGGAAGGAAGGAGTAAATAATAAAATGCAGAGGAGTAGAGGGCTGATTCCATTATTATGTTTTATGAGCTGGACTCCTCCATGCTACACTCCATCATGGATGTTTTATTAGTGGACCTTTGACATGACACGCTGTAGTACCTACCTTGATACTTCACTTTTCCGTGTGTCATGTGGTGTCATGCGTTTGTATTTAGGAATGGTAAAATATTCATTTGTGCGGGATCGGTACATTAACTTTTCATTTTATGACATTATTCATACCGAAATTGTAGTCAGTCTTCCAGCAAATTCTTCTAGCTGGTTTGGTCATGGGGGTTGTTTTATTTGAGTTTGAGAAATTGAGATGAAAATTAGGTAATATCGCATCTCCGATTTGTGACGATATTCAATGCGAATAACAAAATTAAATTTATTCAATTCAGATTTTAAAATCCAGATGTCATCACTCTTGAAAATTATGGATGAATGCTCGCCTTTTGAATTTTTATAAGTACAGTACCTAATCAATCATAAATAGTAGTGATCATGAGTATTTTCACCTGCAGTTCCAGTCAATATTTTCGGCATTTTTTTACCTTCTTTCTTACATGTACACGCCTTACGGAGGCGTTTGGTGTTGCGGTAGTTGTTCGTAATGATAGAATATGACGGAAGTTTTTGAGAGCGACAATAACAGGGTGCAAGGGGACATTATTTAATGCAGTTGCGTGTTTGAACTTATTCCAATATTTTACATCCTATTTTATGACTGAAGTGGTGTGTAGTTGTTTTAGGGTAAAAAGTATGAAATCTTCAAAAACAAAAATCATAAAAGTACAAAGATGTTATGTACGATATCCGTTCTGTTTTGCTCTGCCTCTGCTCGCGTATAAAATACCATATTGAACCAAAATTGTCCAATGTTTGCTCGGTTTGACAGCATTAACAGGCCCACATATTGTAGCAAATGCGGGGAAATGGTTGAATTCCCAATCCAACCTAGTCAAAAGTGAGGACCAAAAGTTCTGATATTTACTAGCATGACATACAGTAAGTCTGCCTACCTAATGCAAAGTTTATTTGATTAGATACGTGGATATAATTTTAGCCATGAATGTTTTATAGGTACAAGTTGAACTAGTGAGCAAAGCAGCACATTTCATACGATAAAAGACACGACATGACTGTATTGGGAATAATACAAGGATGGAGGAGGGAGGAAAATGAGCCTCTCGCTGAGTAAAACTTTTTTTTTCTCCTCTTGGAAAACTTTTCCCTAGTTTCCAGCAAAAGACTAGGGCCAGGGTTGACTGGATAAAAAATATTCCCTACGTTTTTTTTTGCCACTACTCTATAATTTCCACCCAATTATCTTTACTTTCGTTTCTCTGCCTTTCCTCTCCTCTCTCGCTCTTTTTTCTGTCTTTCCCTCTGTATTGCTTACTTGGGGATATGACGGCACCGGTGACGACGACTAGTCCAATACATAAAAAAAATATATCGACCATGAGGATGATGATGGGATGAAGCCATATAATTGTGAATAAAAAAGTATAGTAACAAAGTTGTACTTTTTTAATATCGATACATAAAGTTCACTTGAACAAGAGAAGAAAATCCACCACTGCAAGCAAATGAAGTAACTTTCAGAAACTGAATTGGTAACAAATGGGAAGGTATTTTTTATTTGGTTGCCTCTCTTACTCATAATGGCGGCGGCGACGATGATGATGATACCAAACAGACTCTCCTCTATTATGGAACTTATTTATACGTACTATCTATGTAGTTTTTTTATTATTATTAAAGTTTGTCAGAAAGGAAAACTTTAATATCATTATTCCCATTTTTGATTCTCTAGCTTTCCATCCATCCACGACGAGAAAAAGGAAGCGAAAGTATGCAAGTAGAACCAGCAACCAAGTTTCCTTTTTCGTCTGTCTTCACACACCTTAACTCTGAGGTGGCTTTGGTTCATAATATTCAAATAGAGGGATAGAGAGAAATCAAACATTTCTAATACAGCTTTTTAAATGTTTTTATGCCCTTATACTATATAGAGATTGATCTCCATTTTGGCGTATTATTGATGTATGATTTGTGTGTTTGGACAATGTGTGGGTAGAATAGTATAGCATAAAATGTATTTTGCTATTTTTAAGACGAATTACATGTAAGGAAAGTGAAAAATGGGATCCATGTGGATAGTAACATTCATGATCGTCGTGGCCGAGACTTGCGGTCATACCAGGTAGACCTAAATTATTTGAATTTGTGGATTAAAAGAGGAAATATTAGAGAGAGGAAGAATTCTTGTGCCTCCAGTTTTGAGTTTGTGTCCCAGTCCTTCGATTTTGAAAAATAAGTTCCGTTTTAATCGCAATATATATTGAAAAAAATAATATCATGATTAATTTTGTATGAATTTTACTTGAAAGCTATTTGCGATTTATTGCAATTTAAATACATGCTTTAATGAGTGAGATCTGCTCCAAATATTATGCTACATAAATGGCACTACATGCTTTTGCAATGATAAGATTCGGATATGCCAATAATGCCCACACACAATGCGATTAACATGGCGAATGTTATGGAAGAGCAATGGAATTAAACCTTGACTTTTCTTGAGATTACGTACATCTTCGGTTAACATATTCCACAAGTGCGTTTTCCAATCCTGCGTTTGTTTGTACCTTCATTATTGACTTTCGGCTCAAGTATTTCCTTCAGTAGGAAATTGGCTAGCGTGTGTGGTGATTTATTTTGCAAAAGACTCAAAATTCCAATCATTTGTGTGGTAACTTGTCCTTTCCTTGTGGCAATGATATGATAATGATCATATAAGATCTCTCCTTCACTATAAAACAGAGATATAGAAATAGGGAAATAAAGTTGGACCAAAACATCACGTGCACACGATTATTACGATTTATAGAATATTTGCCTATTTTTCTTCTTGTGTTACCGCGGCCCGACTTCATCTTTCCTCACTCACTGCTCAGTATCAGTGGCACACTGGCATTCATAATGAGAATGCAATTGGCTTGGCATGTAGAGTAAAAAATGAAGCGTCCCCAATTAGATGGAAGCCAAAGACGAAGGTTTCGAAATCTATTTATCATGATCATCAGCTAAAGGAGAAAAAAACTTTTTTTTTATGAGAAAATATTTTGTCTTTTTTAACTTCTGGTTGTGAATTTCGAAGAGCCAATTACGCAATTCAGATGCAGAAGATAATTGACTTTGATCACGTCCGCCAGTGATACACGAACGAGGCTTATGTTATCCTTCAATCGGAATAGGAAAAATAAAATAAATATTGGTAATACAAAGTGAAGTATGAAGTTACAGCAATATCGAATTTCAATCCAACCCAAATTCCACCTTAAATACTACGCACTCAGGTTTTGTAGTGGCATCACCATCCTTACCTTAAATTATGACAAGAAATCATTTATAAAGTCTGTAGGTCATTTACTAAATGTTCCTTTGTTCATCCCTTAAAGACACACATTTTTACCCAATCAAGTTATATTTATTTGACCTTTTGAATTGATTTTTCAAGTAAATTTTATAAACAAAGACAGTGCTTAGAAATTGAGTAGGTCTGGGATGGTATGTAACTGGAAAAAGAAATTTAAAGGTAAATTACAGAACCGTTGACCACAGGTTGATGATAATCCATGCATCAAATTCTACACATTCGTGAGGGAAAACTTCAAGGATGTGTATTGATTGCTTAGGAAGAGCAAGCTCAAATTATATGAACTTACTACTGCGACAAACATGGCGATGACAGTCAATCATAGTAAAATTCGACGAAAAAATGTTTAGCAATACAGTACCGTTTAGACTGGATTTGAATATAAACACATAGTCATATCAAGGTAATTACAGCTTGGGTTAAAATGACAATGACAAACTATATGTGGGACATTTTGTCATATCTCGATTGTGATTTCATGCCTGAGGTGAGTCACCAAACAACTGGATTTGCTTGGTTGGGCACATCACATCACAACTGACTCAACAAGGGGAACATTTCGATTATAGTACAAGTCATAGCGCTTGTACGCTGGCTGAATATAGGATGAAATGTGGAATGCATAATTTATTCTCGCAGGTTATCCCGAGTCATTGAATCAACACGATCATAAAATAAAGTATTTATTTACGTAGTATTTCATCTTATTTCCCATTCCCACAGTTAATGATTGATGATACCCCACGCAAACGATGGGCCTAGCGCATTGGGGCAAGTTGAGAAATTTTGTAGAACCATGAAGAAGGAAATGAGGATGATTGAATGGTATGAATATGCCGATAATACTGGATACTTAGAACAGAAGCAATAATATTTAACGGAAAACTCATCTATAAAAATATTTTATAAAGATGTACAGCTTGTAATTTATTAACGAATTCAATAGATTTAGCGTAGAAAAGAAGCATGCAATACAATTTGCAACTATGTAATATTCCTACCAGGCAATTATACGCGCGTGCTTATAAATGTGCCGAACTCTAATCAATATCAATTGAGCGAACGAACACGTTCCCCCTGAATGAAGCAATAAAATGGCATATTGAATATTGCATATTATTTGCATACATTATAATATAGTTTTGAAGATTGAGATTGAAGGAAAACATTTGAGGTTGATGTCAAAGTCATAATTAACGACGTGATGTGATGATAATGCAGAGTAGGTCAAGGTCCAAGTGTCTACCGTCTACAAAATAAAATGTGTTAAAAAATCTACGAAAGTTAGTTGCCACTTTAAGTCAAATCAATTTTCGTAAAGGTATATTCATCAAATGCTCTTGAGTAAATGAGTAATTAAATACAATGCAGGTTATAATTCTTTATTATCACACTGCTCAATTACACGAGCCATACTTATTTCACCCATACAAAGCCGAGCTTAATTATTGAATACCATTGAAATATTTCTTATAAAATGCATATCTCAAACTCAACCCATACCTTATAACTTGCAAAGCTTTTAAAATCAGTTCGGTTCGGTGTTCTTTAAACAAAAGTTTTATTTCAGCTCCTTCTGCCCCCATTTAAATGTAGATTTTCTACTTATAATATGTTGGAAGTGTCGCGTACAATAAAATATAAGAATTTCAACTTTGGACTGATTAATTATGTATTCTGAAATTGCGGTCATTATCATTCTTAATGAACCTTTCCGGAGGACAGTGGACATATAAAACGATAATGCGTGCACTTTCGTGGCAAAATTCGTCAAAAATTCGGTTTGCATATTCCTCGATTTCATTTGCTTTGCTGGTGCATTATATACACCTACTAAATACAAAATACTTATTCCACATAAGCATACAATCGGGAAGGGGGTATGGAGTAGTCACCCTCTTGGTTATGTGCTCCATGATGATTATTATGGATCTGTTATATGATTACCCCCACTACATACCACATGCCGGGCTTGCTGACATGATACTTCTCCTTCTCAAGGTGGGGAAGAGCCGCTTTGCAATAGGTAGCAATTATAGCATTATTGGCACGTCACGTCATGTCAAAGAAAGCTGTAGAGAAGAGTGGGAATACCGAATAGGTATCAAAATATGAATATTATGAAGTTATATGATCTGCTGCTGCCATTGTTGAAGCTTGAGCTTAACGGAAATCTGAGTGAACTTCTAATGCATATGAAAGTGAAAGAAACAAGATCATTTTCTCTTATCTCTCATATGTATTCCCATGCTACATTTCCAATTTTAGCTTTCTGCTACACATACTCCACTTTATAAAGAATTGGATTTTGCTTAAAGAAAGAAGTAAAACTTTCTTCAAAATCTTGCTTATTATTGCTTATTACTCGTATTCCTTGCATGCCCACCTTATTAATAGAAAATTCGCAGGTAAGCATGTAAAGGCAATTTTAAAGCTCATTGTCGGATAATGTAACGTAATAAGTGCGTGCTTAATCATTAGGAATGTAATGTAATAACGAAGCATGCAATAGCGTTGCGGTCGTAGCTGTATGAGAGTATCCAGTGAAGCATTGAAGCTTTTAAAGCGTACTTGGTGGGAACACGGAAGGAGGGATGATGATGACAGCTTTCTAAATTATTTATCTACAATGCTCATGTGGTAAGTCAATTATTCCCTTCCAACTGGGCTCATTAAAAGGTGAAGACCTTTTCTACTATCACGTTGTTTTACACCGGCATAACCTCTTCAACTGCTCATTGCATTGCGGGGGTGCGACCATCAGTGCACCATCCATCCTTTAAAAACTTATTTCTAACCCTTCCATATGCCAATTGATAGTGCACACCTCATAAAATCGCATTAGACTGTTTACTGCTCTAGCTCAGGTACATTATTTTTAGAAACAAAAACCTACTGGAGAATTAATTTCAGTAAATAATACATAGTTTATTTGTTTTTAATAGATGAATACAGTTATTAAATTATTTAGTAAAGTGGCTAAACTCACATGATTATCAATATTATCATACTGCAAATTACAAAGGAAATGTTTAGGTAGATCTGTTTATAATAAAATTAATTACTCTATCATTAGATCTGTATTGAATTAAATTAAATCAGAAGACATAAAATGTACTGTAAATTACAGTACATTGTGCTGATTTGAAGCAGATATATTAGAGTCTGTAATATATCTGCTTCAAATCAGCAGATTCAAGGAAAGTGAATACCAGCACCTCAAACGCACTTTGTTACTGTTACAACTTTTCCATTCACATTTCATTCAATGGATCCACGTTCCAAAACGGGGAAAAACATAGCCTTGAACGATAATTAGCAAAATTACTCCCAGTAGTTTATTATTATCATCACCATCACATGAAAATTTATAGTGACATTTCCACTTCACTTCTCCCTCTCCTTCATAACAATTTGCACAAGAAAACCATGATATGAACTGGATATGAATGATTGAAACCTATACTAACTTCTACGAATGAATCCACTTAACTTATCATCATCATCACTATCATCACCAAACATCGTCATTTTAGACCAAAACTGCTTCCGAGGCAGTCTCGTTCAGAAGCAAGTTTATACCGCGTGTGTGTAAACGACCGTCATAAGTACATGCTTGCTACATTGTAATATAATGAAAAATAATCACGATAATTGACTAATGTTTCTCGTCGTTTGTGCCTATGAAAGAAAATTAACCTACCCCAACAATGATTTTTATGAATGAAAGTGGGCCTATCCCGAATATTACATTATATATATATATATTACATATAAAGGAAATTATAAAGATAGCTGGTCTGGTACTAATGATGATTATGTGACATGATACGCTATGATGCGGATAGATATATGATGAATATTTTGCCCATTTTGCCACACGGCATAATAATCCTTTTACTCTCTGTTCGCCGAAACCGAAGTCATTATTCCCATATTATCATAATTTTCATGTTTTCGTTCGTGGTTATTTGCCACTGTGCTCCTTGCTGTCATTTATATTAAAATAGGTTGTGGTCGCAGTTTCATTCATAAATTTAAGATTTGTTTAAAGGAAAATGTGAACGAGTGAACGGTTTTAAGTGGATTAAATTTCAATTCAAGAGTCAATCGAGATAATGGCTCAATGTCAAACTCAAGTTGTTAATTAATCCAACTCTAAGTGATTATAATATATAAAAATCATGCTCATCATTTCATGCTGAGTAGCCGAATATTTTGCTCGCATTTGACTGGTAGTTATCCAATTCCTCTGTAGTAATAAAGTGTAAGCATTATAATTAGTAATTACACTCATCAACTTTTTCTTTTATTAGGTGGCATACAACAAATAACTTGTTTATAACTCGGCCATTTTATGAACGTGGGTATGTGTGTGTGGAAAGGGATGGTAATGGTGATGGTGAAATGATGAAGCTGTAAATCCTCATCTAGTTTATTCTACTCTGATTACAATAATTTCATTACACATACATGGTTATCATATCTTTATTTTTATTCGTAATTTATGTGCTTGGTTTTGATTTTTATGGTAAAATAAAATGTTAGATAGGTGGAGGAATGTGCTTTTAACATTGTAGATACCACGATGGTGCACTTGAGGCAGAGGGGAAATTGCCATAATTATGATTATGTATGATTATTATTATTGCACTTTTTATTCCAATTATTCTAGCCTGTACTGCAAAAAGAACCCTTGCTCATCTTTTATAAGTATTTGGTTAGTTTGCTGGTTGCAAATGAATTTGAATGAAATTTTATTCCTGGGGAAATGGCGCATTATAAAATATGAGCTGCTGCCATTGCTGTTGGATTATCTATGCACATATTTTATTCTTGTAAACTAGCGATAGCATCTTCATTACAGGTGCAATGCTGTGATAATAATAACAATAACATTTATTTTATTATTAAAATCAGCACTGTATCACTTATCTCAATTTCTTTTTAAATAGAAAAGACGCCAACAGTAAGTAGTAGGCATTTATTTTCTCCCAAATAAAAAATGTACCCATGCTTTGGGGGTAGTCATTCGGAAAAAACGTTTCTTCCATTTTTTCCCAAGAAGAAAAAATCCCCGTCCAGTTGCTAGATTCTATTACATATACATTTCCGCTCTAGGACATTTTGTGAGTTTACCATGCTTAGATATATCGAAGCTAGTGTATCCTTTATCTTCTTTCGTTTTTTTTGCATGACATTACCCGTATAGTCCAAATATGGAGCTCAAAATGTTATACCTTGTAAACTAACTGAATCATTGTTGAAAGTGTGTAGTTTAGTTTGGAATAACCATTGGACCTATATAATATTTCTATTGAATAACCAGATCTGACTTATTCTTTGCCACGTCTTGAATTATCTCTAAAATCTTAGGCCGGAATTGTGTGTTGCCGGTACGTCTTATTTTATGTATGCTTACTTATGTAGATTGTAGAGTAGATGCGAGTAATAAATTAGATTTATAGCCTTCGTTAACTACATTAAAATTAACTTGTCGGCAAAAGTGATGCAAATGCTTTTGAAGAGTAAGAAACAAATGTTCTGCTTTTACTCGAATGCAAAAATTCCAGAGAAATTGGATTTTTATCGTTACTAATATTTTACGGAATGATACGAAAAAAATACAATCTTTGCAGGAAACATGAAATCGACTTTTCATCACCGAAATTTACATTCTTCGTGTAGGGTTGGACAACAAGTTTAGACTAATGCGATGAAACATCAGGTACTAACGATAAGAAGTAAGTAGAACAAGAAGAGTCAAATGACAATTTGCTATGATTCTCTTGTTTAAAAAATGATGTGCCTACGTTCCCTTTGTGTGATATGAATGCAATGTGAACTGATTTAAATTACAGATTCCTCCTCCGCTGCTACAAATTGGTGTGTAGGTGGGGGAAATCGGAGTTAGTTTATAAAAATTAATTAGTTCCATGCTAGAAGTCAACAATAAGTAAGAGTGATCTTCCTAGCATACATATATATATCTCGCACAAAAAATAATGACTTTACATTGGACAAATTTATTTCTACACATTTCTTTAATTTTAGAAGTATGTGTAGTCTTTTTGAGCTTTGCTTCACTAGTGAAACAACTTGGATGGTTGATTTCTTGAGGATTTTTCATCACTACTCTCAACACCACGCCAGTTACTTCAGTATAATATTATTATAAATAAAAGATTAGTATCAAACAGTAAAAATATAAAAGAGATCGTATCTAAATGACTGTGAAACGGTGGCAGGTTATTTATGATACCTTCGTTCCTTACATACGTAATGAACTCATGGAGTTCTCACTTGTACGTACACAATGCGCTGAACCTTTCTGAAATGAGTTTCTTGCAGTTTCTCTATATTTATAGAAGATCCACAAGACTGTACACAAGAGAAAATAGAAACTTAGCTCAAGTAAGAATTTCTTTCCTGTAATAGGTATACAGATTTGACTTATGATTAAGTAACTGAGTCGATGGCCAAACCTGGGACAGGCTTGATAAGCTACTGTGGCTGCACATAAGAAAGCCATTAATACACATAGAAGCAAACTTTTGTCATTGTGTCTTCTAAAATAAAAATATTTATATTAAAGTAAACTAACTAATTTTCAGAATTTAAGTAGGCTTTGGCACACAGGACAACTATTCAAAGGGCGTTACGGAGCCAACCTGACGATGTGAGTACAAAGAGAAATGGAAAGAAAAGGTTCACACCCAGATATTTGACCCAATCCTCCTTCTCTCCCTCCTCTTCCTTTTGCCCACAGTAAGCGGTGGATTCGCTTTGTAAAAAGTAAAAATTCGATATAGTTTATACTTGTTTCTAAAAAAACTTCTTTTATCTCACAAAAAGCTGTCTTTGGAACTTCTTATATAACAGAGTGCTAGACAAGGTAGACAGTGCTAGATTCGAACAGCAGAATAGTGGTAACTCCACATATGCCCTTTTACCAATATTGTTTTTGCATAAGTTTATCAAAAAAGTAATGAAATAAATGAAACAAGGAGAAACTTGGTTAGAAAGTTATCATGTAAATACTTATTATTTTTCACGGTGCGCGGTGTCTTGTGTTTTACTATTCACTTTGCTTGCACCTTGCGGAAAACTACAAAAGTCAAGAAAAAACTCTTTGTACCAAGTCTAAAATTATATCTTGCTCATTCCTCAAGTTATTGTAATTATAGTTGCTCTTTCCCTCTTTCCCGTAATGCAGACACATACAAAAGATAATTGGACCGGACGACGGCGGGCAAAGATGATAATGACGACAGCTCGTCCTCCACTACTTCATATTTTTGATGTAGCAGAGCATGGAATGAATTGCTAGAAAGTATTTTTGTTCTCAGTTTGCTTTGTATCAATTTGTCTAGTTCAAACTTGATTTTGTTTAATTGTAAACTTTTGTGCAAAAGAAAGTAAAAAATATGAAATGAAATGGCTAATGAAATAAGCCTAAGTGGCTTGGCTTATGAATGAATTTTCATGTCCATGTAAACCTATATAACTGGAAATCAATTTACACTTTACTGATAATGATAATTAAAAAGCAACTCCATTCATACTTCCTAGTTATTTCCCATTCTCCCTAAATCCCCTAATTCCAAATGTGATAATAATACATCGTTAACAGTACATGGTTCAAAGCTCTGTATTTTAAAATCAATTAGGGGGCAAAATCCCACATTTTATTTCTACATTTGCGGAGTTGCAAATTGGACCAGAAACGAAGATAATAATTTCAGTCTAATTCACGGGTTTACAGTGACCATTAATGAAAGTGCCTAAAGCTATCATCCTAGCGTAGCACCCTCTTGGTGTATATAAGCATTGCCATTATATTACATTTTTGATTCCAATTTTGTTGGAAGCATATAAGCATACCTATATATGCCAGGGAGAGAGAATCACGCGTTCGTGTCATAAAACTATGGCTATGCATGCTTTTATCACTTTTTAAATATATTTTATCACAAAAGAATGAAGCAAAAAATGCCACTGAAGCAAAAGGCCACTTATTTAGAAATAGCCCCAAGAGCTAATATTTCACAAACGTGGCAATTTACATAGAAAATGTGTATAATCGTTGGTGTTGATACCAAACATTATTTCTGCCTTTTCGGATGAATATTAACATCATCATCATTGTTCAATGTTCACTTTTACATCAAAGCTCTACCTAAATAGCATCTCCATCAATATATACCAGTAAATATATGTCTTGTCTTACTCTACTCCATCCCCAATTTAAAATATTAAATATAGTTGTGAGGTGAACTGTCAATTTTCCCATTTTGGCTCTTAGCTTCTTAACCCGATACAGGAGTCTATTTTTCACGGCTGTTTTGGTGCAGCCAAAAGTGCAACAGAATTTGCATTAAAAGTGCATGGTTTGTATTTATCATGGTTTTTTGTTTCCTAATTCGACTTTTACCTTCCCTTGCCGGTCATTACGCCATGCACGCCGTACTTTTCTTTTACGGGAGGATAGAAGGCTTGAGGGATGTAAACAAGCAATTAAATCAATTTTCAGTCATTACAGCTAACTATCATCATTATTACTTCTCTTTTGTTGTACAAGTTCATTCATTTAAGTATGACTGGGCATGCAGATACATAAAGCTGACTTGAATATATATTCTTGCTTATAAAGCACGTGGGCTCATTATTCCCTTTCCTTGGCTAGCAAGTATATTTTTATGGCTTAATCTCTTTTTTATGGATATGGTCAGTGAGGTAGTAGAGTAGGCTTATTGGATTTTCGTTTCCTATTTTCCTCATTTTCTGAATTAATGGATAAAATATTGCATCACACACTTCAAACCTCACAGTCACATTGCGGAAGGTTTTATTCATCCGGCTGATATGGAAATGACCATAATAATAGTAGTGGCAGTACTGATCATGAAATCATGATGAGCAACCTATATTTTTTGGTGGAAAATTGCTTTCCGTAAAAAATCTGCGGTTTCATATTTGCGAGATTTTCAGTTTGAATGAAACTCAATGAAAGTTTGTGAATGAAGTTCCAAAAAAAATCATTGTTAAAAACGATGGTAGAAGAATGACTTGGAAATCCAAAACTGAGTATGTGCTTTCATGTCCTTGCAAATTGCAATTATCAATATTCTGCAATATAAATCTAATAAAATATTAAAATATCTCATATTCTCTGTAATAACATAAAGTCTACCGATGTAGATGAGGATGTTACATTGCAATTTACATTAACAGGGGCGTTTATTCATCAATGTAAAAATTTAGTTAAATTTTTGACTAATAGCTCATTAATTTTGAGCTTCAGACCGATAAATTCTCATTATATCAGTAATTTCTTTTGAATCCTAATTAGTACCTTCATGAACATCTACATCAACTTATTGTTATTTAATGTTCTTCTCTCGTCATAAAAAGTAATTAACACTACATTCAATTTACTTTGTAATTGCTTGTTAGAAATTGGACGCAAGCAGTTCCCTAGATCATATTCCACTTTCCGCATCAATGTACGAGTAGCTTTCATTGTTATATCCGCCATAGTACAATTTTCGCTGGTAATATATTTTTTTTGGCAAAAAGTCTCATTTACCACCTCCCGTTCTCTCCGATATGCTCTCAACTCTCCATTCAACAACTAGTTATGTTATGTTTTAAGAGAAGAGGGTAAAATAAAATGGAAGAGATGATTACACATAAATTGACCAGTTGTATCAGGAGGAAAAATGTTAAAAGCAATTTTTCTACTCATCTGTAGCAGCTAAACTAAAATCTGTAGTATTTTTCATAGTCCTTTTCCTTATGAAACCCTGCTGTTGACGGTGGCAATAAGTTGTACAATATCGAAACACGCATGGCTTCTAAATGAAGACATACATTTCATCTTTTTCCTTCCCTTATTTCATTTGGAAAGAAAACCTGGTAGGGAGTAGGGAGAGAGTAGACATGCATAAAGGGATGATCTTCATGATCAGCATCACTATCACGAAAGCAAAGGAATTTATCTCTAAAACTTTATTTCTCTCTTGGATTTTTTTATAGTCCTTGCCTTGCGTTTTATTCACTTGCTCGTTCGTACTCACATTCCTCTCCTTTTTTCTCTTCATGGCACATAGCATGGCACTAATAATTTTTTCTTTGCTTGTTTCATCCACGCGTGCATGACGAATTCAATCGAGCGAGAATTGCTAGAGCAGAGATTATCATCCAAAAACGGCACAGCATGAAACTTTAGCTTTGTTGGATTGGATGGATTCTTCTTTACTTGAAAAGGGGAGTTTTTTAGGTGGGGTACCTACAGAAAACATAACATCAGAGCAACTACGACCGCGGCGATGGTGGTGGTGGTGGTGGGATGATCAAGTTGATCATGATAATATGCTTCCAAAAAATACTAAAAAATATAATAAACTTTTTTTCCTGTCTCTATCTCTCTCTCTGTGTACTCGTATATCTTACAAGTTACATACTTCCTTTCCTTGTTTCATCATTTTCCTATACATCCATCCGTTCCCCTTCGTCTTGTTGTCTACATCGTAATTATATTGTTTTGTGCACAAGACAGCACAAGAAGAGGAGAAAAGTTCCGTTCTGACTTGTCCCTTTGATATAAAAATGCTGAAAAAAGTGTACCACGTTTCAACCTTTAAAAACATCGAAAAGACGTAATGAATCGAGTGCAAACTCAACTCACTTCGTTTTCAGAGGAAATTGTATGGATCACGCTGTGTGGCATAGAACACAAATTATTAACGTAGAAAGGAGAGTTGAAAAATCAACTATTTTTTCCGTAATTTCTTGAACGATTGGAAGTCACATATAGCAGCTTACATATTTATAACTATACAGACATCGTGAAAGGTGAAGGTATAAGCGGAACAAGTTAGAAAATATATATAATTTTGATATAAAAAGGCAGTTGGGAAGGAAAGAATAATGACGACAATCTAAATTCCAGACTTGGATTTAATGTATAAACTCCAAAATCCCAGGTACATTTTATTGGAGACGATGAGACTGGAAAAGGCGGGTAAAAAGTGTATTGTTAAGTACGTGATTGTTTGGAGATGTAGCAAGAAGTAAGAACCAAGAAAGAACTGCATCACAAGTACCTATTATATCTGACTAACCGAGCTGAGATGAAGTTTTTGGACCGTGAGATGTGATGTGGCGTGGTGCAGATGATTATGCGGTTTTTTAGACTCCCCATCTCCTTTCCGATATGAGAGTAATTTTTTTATATCAAAATAATCCCGAGGACCAGGATGAATCTCATTGCTCATTTGAAATGCATGATGTGCGGAGTAAAAAAATGTTCTTAAAGGTACCGAATTACTTTCACATATATTCCATGTTTATTATGTAGTGGAGCAGTTCCCAGTCATCAGAATATTATGCTGACCTTCACAAAGATAGCATAATTGTAAATTCAAATAACAAAGGTTGTAAGGGGTGATGAATTTTTAAAACAAGTATATAGTTACTATTTTGTAAATTTACAAGTAGTTACTATTTTGTAAATTTTACCCAAAAATCTCGAGTATTTTTAATCACAAAAAAACAATAAAATATTGATGGTTCAGTTCTAGTCGACAAGCTAGCCGTGACAGCATAAAAAGCCAGATAACATTCTCAATGATCCGATTCAACGTAATATTTACTTTTAGCTGCCAAGCAAGGTGAGTATGCCAAAAAAAATACAATCTGTTCCATCCTTTTTCCAATTCTCTCCTTTCTATGTTCAAAGTTCGATTGATGTGTAAAATGAAATAATGATTGTTTTGATAATCATGCGAATGATGCTGACGAGGAGAAAACCTTGTATTGTTTTTTTTTACGTTTTCAAGTACACAAGACACATTTTACCATTGAAGTGATCATCACAATGATCAGATCAGCAACAAGGATGGCGTCAAGTCAAGTTCAGACCTCTAATTAGGAACACGAACCCTTCCTTCATAATTTTCATCTTTCCAATGATGGCCAGACTGATTTTTCAGATCCATTCGTATCAGTAATAATAAGGATCGGGCAGGTTTCGTCCGTCAAGATTTTTTTCTGTTCAGTGTTCACCTATCAAATAGACTAAAATGTCTGTCCATTTTTATATCCAAATTCAACCCGAAATTCCTGACAGGTAGAGGGATGCATCTACCTGGAAATATATAAGACAATTTTTTTCATATCTTTATAGTCATTTTGTGTTAGACCCTTTCATTTCTCTCTTATGAGATTACTTCTTGGGGCAAGCGGGACTAACTAAAAAATTTACATATTTCAAGTCGGACTATGGGCAATCATATAGTCATCACGAAGGAAGTAATCCAGCCAGACAGGAGAAAGGTTGTCGAAAGAACTTGACCAAACCACTATTCTGTACCGCCATATCACCTATATAATACCAAAACCACCACTCATTCCTGTCAAAACTCCAGCCAATCTAAAAGCAATACGATGCATAGCTAATGAGGGAACAAACCATCAAAACATGAGGTTTAAGCAAAGCCTCTGTAAAGAATTCTCTTATGATATTATTGTTCAATTTCTGCATTTTGGGGGGAAATGTATATTTTAATGGTTGTCCTTCCCCCGATCCTCCTTGTTGTATTTTGTGTGATTTGATTCGAACTTAAAGTAGATACAATCAGCTCTCAGCTTCATTCTCATGGAGGATATATAAGGATGATGATGATGAGAAATGAAATCACGAGGAGAGAAACAAGTTTTTCTCTTCTTTAAGCTCACGCGATGAGATGAAAAATCATTTCTGAGGATGATATGAAGAACATATTTTCGTCATGTGCAATTATAACTCGAAGTTTGTATATTGTGTCTCAGATGATGAAAGAATTTTCTTTGCTTCGGATGTTGTATTTATGTGGTTTTACTTGTTAGGAAAAAATGATTATGGAAGCCAAGAATGATGCCCAGGACTAACTATGGGTTTTCTGTTGATTCATTTTCACTTTTGGATTGTTACTTCTATTATTTAGTTTGCACTGGAATTCGTATGAAAAGAGGCTGAATTTCAGTTACTCATGTCATAATCGAAATATTACGTATTACTATTTTTCAAACGTGATCCCAACTTGAATTTAGATAAGGAGGCAGATTCATCCAAAGGTGAAAAATGAGGCATGAGCAATGAAAGAGCTATAAAAATAGCCCATAGACAATGACTACATCAACATTATTTGGCTGGTCGAAAAGTGTAAAGTTCTTTATTTTATAATTGACTGATGAAGGTGTTCTTTCACTGCGTAGGTACTATCAATTCTTGTCTACCCTCTAAAAAATCGATGACGAAAATGGAAAGGAATCTGAAGATTTAAAAAGCAGGTAAGTAAGGTAAATAGGCTAGGCTGCGGACACGCAGAAATATCGCGGATTTATGTCTAAACAAAATTACTACGAATCTCTTATTTATCTACTGCAAGTTCCATTATCCGTCCCCAAGAATGAGAGACGGGGCTTTTCTAATGATGAAAGGTGATAAAGCAAGCGAAAAAGTTCAAGTACGCCAGTAAGTGGAGTAGTTACAGCATGCAACCAATATAAATAACCAACAAGTCTAGTTAGCCAGGTATAATCTGATGATGATAGTCGTGATCACAATCAGGGAAGCACGTATATAAATATCTACGATTAGTATAAAAAAAATTGGAAATGTGAACTTATCCATTCTCCTTTATTTCCAAGAATATAATATTTGTTCCGAACAGACTAAAGCTGTAGGCAAGGGTCAGAAAATTAAACCTGCAAAATTTGTTGAGAGCGAACAATAGGAAATGCCATTGCCCTCGTTATTTTCGTCGTCATCCGAAAACCTTAGTTAAGCATGTATACATATTAAAAATGACCATCGCAATTTATCATGGAGACTGTGGTGGTGCATGCAATATCAAGATCATCATAATTTTGATTACATTTCCCATTCATATACTTCAACCATCGTCCTCTTCGTCTCAGGCATCTCAATCACAATCAAACTTCTGAAAGAGGAACGGGAATGAGCAAAGTTTAGATGGAAGCAGGAGTCCCACACCGTGGCACGAAGTGTGGATTATTAGGAGGAAAAATTGAGCAATGGTATTTACATGTGCATGTAAAAGGAAACAAGCCTGGTCGTCGTGAGTAGGAAACCGAAGTCTGTGAAATTCTGTTTCATGTTCACTGCAACCAAAAATGTAAAACTGTGCATGAGAGAGAAGCGTTTGTGGATGTGGATGTTGGCGGAGTGATCATGATGATGGCGATGATGATGTGAGCTGTGATAGAAAGGCGCCTGGGTGACGGCTACAGTTCCACAACAGGAGTAAATGTATCCGTAGAGAATGCACACGAAATAAAATAAGAGAAAACTTCATCCTTTTCCCCTGTATCCCCATCCATACGTATCCATCCAAACAGGTTGGTTGGAGTTGTTAAAAAAATATAAAGAACAGAGCTGTGACTTGGGCTGGCCAACTGGTTTTTTACCACCTCGCAACTGATTGGTCGGAATGGGCCGGAGTATAGTCCCACCTCTGCTTTGGAGCATAGCCTCCTTCTCCACCTTTCACATACATAACCGGAATATACTCACATGGAAGAAACTATGCATAACCCTTTTTCATGTTCTCTGGATTATCTGGATAGTTTAAGCAGCCCAAGGGTTATTATGTAGTATGCTGGAATATAACCATGCATGAACAAGTTAGAGAAAACCCCATCGGTTTCAATATCCAGAGTAACACTGACTTGGGAGCTCCTTTTCTTGGTTAAAAAATTGTCATGTTTCATTTTTCCTTCTTGCATGCATGCACCAATTCGTGACATGAGACATTCACACACGCTGCTAAATGTTCCTGTATAACATTTACAAATGACAGCAATGTGACAGCATAAAAAAACTCATTATTGTCAGCATCAACATAATCGTGGTCGGGCTATCATGATAAATTTCGTAAATACAAAAAGGTGAGCGCATAAACAGTATGTTCTGAATGTTCATGGTAGTTCTAAGGAAGTTGGGACAATTGCTGTTGTGATAATTCCCATTCGAGCTCTGTCTTCATTTTATATTTGTGAAATTAGCCTAATTTGTATTAAATTTTTGAAGTTATTATAAAATTTATTTTTTAAATGAGCTTCAGTAGCTCGAAGAAAAAAATGAAGCAGATTTATGCAAACATTTTTAACTATGCAACTTAACCCACTTTGTTAAATAATTGACATTTGGCAAGGTCTTCATGACTCAAAAGTGAATTGACACAGGGGAAATTTTCCCAACGGCAACTGGTCGCATGCCGTTCTATACCAAGTCAGTAAATAGTAAAGTCGAAGGATTGGATTAGATTGGACTCATCCGGTTGACGACAGAGGAGATTGCACAAACTGCATAGATAATTCCAATTTGTAAGTTTTAGGGTTGGGTGCATAAAAGCCATAAAAAATGTGGGACAGGTAGATGAGGTTTCTCCAGATGCGAATGTTGTTTTGGGGCATGATAATGGTATCATATTATAATATCTTAGCCATCAGGATTATTTTATCACGTGTGTATGAGTAAGTTTTTATTTGACTTGTTCTACCCTGGAATGACTGCATGGATATAAGGGGAAAAGTTTGTGAAGAAAATATTTCCTCGACCAAGATGTGGAATGAACTGACTCGTTTGACTTGATTTTAGAGATCGATTATTGAGTATTGCTTCGAGGAAAATGAAGAGTACAACCGAACGTTGCATATAAACAGATTGGGGGAGTGGAATGAATTTTCTCTCTCGTGTAATTTTATGCAAGCATGGGCATAAAGATATCCTAGGTGAGGGCGATGAATGTTCACAGATGAATTATTTTTTCCCTTGTGTAATAACAATAATTGCACAATATAATAATAATAACAAGGCAAGAAAGTGAAGCCCACGTCGTGTCATGATTTATGATTATGACATGGTGCTCATGGAAAGATTTTGATTTTTAGAATAGGCTTTACATCGATCTCTTTGAGTCCGGCATACAGCTTTGTTTAATGTGATATGGTCTTTTAAGGATTGCTTCGATTTTGATAGTTGGTTTTCCAGCAGTTGAAAGTCTATTCCGGTCTGGTCAAGTTGACTAAAATAAAAAAATCATAGGGTTTGATTGTTTACTTTTAAAGTTTTAACTAGAGTCGAGTATTTTTTTACATTCATGTAAATCATGTCCGCCTTACCTATACTTAATTATATTCTATGTTGTACCGTAATATATAAATAGATATACTAACACAGAGTTTGCAAATAAAAATGGTTTACCGACATACTGCCAAACTAATCTATATCTAATTAAAAACCAATAGTTAAGAATAAAAGCAATACTGCACCCCACGGGGAACATGAACCACTTAATCCTCCAACAAACAATTTGGAGTTCATAATCCATACGGGTATATATATATATATATATAAATATAATTCACTTTACTATCATTGCCATTTATAGATACTATTAATGTAACCATTTTCGGCGATTTATTGATCTGAAAAATTAGGACGAAGTGCTATATTATTGTGAACATAAACTAACCGTTAATAACAAAATTATAGCGATTCGACATTTTGGACTATGTAGTTCAAATTGACGCGTTTGGAATAGAAATACTAGAATGAAATTGCCATAAAATATTCAATTTCTCGTAGTGCCCTCAATGCACACGGAGCACGTCACCACGGCTTCCTTAGTTAATACTTTGATGCTACTAAGGATGATCGGCTATTGTAAATGCACAAGTACAAGACTAATTGAACTTGTTGAAAGCAGGAAATTTCTTCAGAATTCCGAAAATTACCTAATTTTAGGCCATCAATACCTATTCAATTTACAATACAACAAGCTAATTTTAAGTAAACATGAAAGAATGAAAATGGTTCAACACACCTTCAACCTCTTGATTGATTTACAAAATTTTGCAGCCCCATTTTCGTCTTTATTCTCAACTTTCAACAAAATCGAAAAAAAATACTTTTCATTAGCATTCGTTGCAAATTCTGATCTTGATCTTAATCAACAATTAATCATCATCTTCATCAATCGAAAATCAAACAAAACTTTTTCATCACGAACTATCTTTTTTGGCGATCTCGGATATCTTGACGAAACTACTCCTTATTCCAAACTGGCTAGAAAATATTATACTATCCAATACTTATAGTCAGTTGATTGACTGTTGACTTAATGAAGTGAACGAAATCACAAATCTTGAGTCAGTTTCTGGTTTCAACGCATGAAAAGTATTATATTCATTCACATGCCACCAGTGTTGTTCGTTTGCATTTTTTGATAGGAAAATCTGAAATGATGTCATGAAGAGAAAAAATTTGAATGATAAATGGACATCAAATCAATGGAAAATACACAAATCGATAATGGGATGATGGGAGCGTGATGTGCAGAATGAATAATAAATTATTACGAAGGCCAGTCCCAACAGTGAACTTTTCATATTCGCAAAACTTTATACTAGAGAGCTGTTTGTTGAGATTGAAAACTGCCATCGAACGACGTTTACATGCTCAGTACGAATGACGATGAAGGATGGACAAAGAAGTGAACTGAGCATTTATACTATAGCACTTTACAATTACAGCTACTATATATGTTATCCCTTCTATCCCGTTTTCCTGTTTCAGCCATCGTTAGCATAGTTTACAATCACAGGCCTGGTCTACTCCAACTACATAATACGAGTAAAATGTGTGCGTCTGTCACCGACATGTCAACCTCCATGTTTTCAACTGTATTGCATTGACTAGCTCTCTCCGGGGACCTCATTTTAATCGGGAAATTCATCACTGACAAGCACGCACTCAACTTGAGTTTAACCTTTTAACAGGAGCACACACCCAACAAGCACTTTCTCCATTCTCCTTTCCACTTGACGACTCCTTGGACACATCGAAAGAACCGAAATTGATAAAACAACGATTTTTTGACCGTGCATCATCTCAAAGAGAACGAGAATAGGCTCCCAGGATTAGAATTTTCATGAAAAACCAGGGATTTTTGGGACAGGATGTAACCAGGAGAGAACAACAGAACAGAACCACTCGAAATCCAAGAGCCTCTATCTATTTTCACGGACCATTCCAAACTGACTGTTTCTGGGTGAAAGACGTAAAAATATTTTGTCGATTGGGATGCCATATCCGTGCCCTGTGACGGGATAAGATATACATACGATGTGAGCTTGTTCAGGGCTATGTCTTGACTGGAAGGGTGACTAATGGGACTTGGGCTCTTTTAACGTGGCCCACGGATAATGATTTAAAATTGCATATAATCATTTGGCCAATTTAAGCCTCATTTTCCTGCCAAGCGGGGTTATTAAATAGTCATTCTTTCCGTTATATTTATAACTCATGACCACATCCGAATGGTTAGCAACGACGTGTTATATCTCTTCTTCTACTCCTCTGTGATGACGATGACTACCACACCATCCATGAGTCCCCATTTTCTACCAGAAATATCCCAGTGTTATTAGCAGTAATAATGACTACCAAAAAGAAAGTAAAATGGAGTTCCTTTCCTTCTCTTATACCCATAACATAACCATCTTGCATATTTTTCGTTTCATCTTTTATCCCTTTCTGTGGATGGATGGAGACCATGTACAACAGTGGCAACTGATAAAGAATGAAATATCAGCATAATATCACCCACCCTAATCATATAATCCCATTATTCCCCACTAATTCACTATCATAAAGTATCATCATCATTATCAACAGAGTCAAGTCATCATCAGGGAAGACCAGCCAAGAAGCCAAAGTCAGCACAAAACGGTGTGGCGTTGGTGGATGTTTAGGGTTGCGGATGGACAAGAATTATGATGATATAATATTACTATATTACCTATATGATATATTCCTATGATTCAACTGGGTCGGTATTAAGCTGCTTACTCTGTCTGTATAGGTAAAGTTTGGTATATTTTTACTAGAACAGGCAGTCACATAGGTAGTTATAATCAAACAGAAAAGTTGCCCCATTGATGACGGAGATATACTTGCTCCTGCATCTTTGTGATAATGGTAATGATGCCATTGATGATCACGATAATGTGCCGTTGATGATTGTAACTTATAAAACTACATGCTATGGAGCAAACTGGCTTCTTCCCTTGCCTGCGAACAAATACCCAAGCAAAAATGTCTTGCTTAATGACATGGCATGATAAAATGTGATAGTGATACGATTATGGAATGGAGTGAGTATTTTTTGTTGGAATTGCAAATTGCAATCTGTGGTTGACTGGTTGAAAGTCACAAAGCTGGATAATTTAACTTAATGTTAACAAAAAGAGCAACACGAGGGCATGGGTCACAATCGTGTTGTAATACCTGTCCTTGGAAAGTGACTGCAATCATGGCAAACGGAAATAGGAAGGCAAGTGCAATGCAAATCGGGTTCCAGAGAGATAGGAAAAATATTTCTAACCTGGATAATTTACTTCTTTAAAATACTATACCTCTGCGCAGTCCTGTTCCCTGTGAATTGCTAGTACAGATATGTACCTACTCCTTTTCATCTCAAATTCCATTCAACCAAAGCAAACTCTCATTATTCATTGTTGTCAAAGCTAGTCCCTCCTTTGATTGACTGAGGTCTGAGACTCTTCAGCTTTTCTATCTCTGGTCTTGTCCAATTTGTTTCACCTGTCAACAACTCTTGATAGCTTCTTGTCTTACGCAGAGAGACAGTCTGAGTGAAAGAGAAGGAAGCTGGGGAAAGGGGAGCGATATATAAATGGATCTACCATCATATCATCATGTCAATAGCTTTCATTTGTATGAGTAGAACCTGTCTTGTGCCTCGGATCTGATCTTTCCATTCCTTCCTTCTCATAGCTTTACATTTACAATAATACTACAATGCCACCGACATCGATACAATAAGATAAGATACCTTTTATTTTTGTTCTCGCCTTACAAAAGAAATCCACTTATTTAATTTAATACAGAATGGGAAATTCACCGAGACGGAGTTGTTAAAAAAAGATCAAAGTCAAGATCATTTCGTTATAGGGAAAACATGGTAATTACAAGATTAGTTATGGTTTTTCACATGAGTCCGGAACAGAATGGCTTATCCCACCACATCGTCACCGCCATCATATAAGGATGATCCGCTAACCAAACCACACGTTTTTCACAAAAGAAAGTATTATGCAAGTTGACGATAGATAAGATTACAGCGCTGCATTGAATTAGGCAGGGTGATCGTGGGGCTCTTGTGAAAGTGGTGGTTACAAATTTAAATGGATTTATGAGAAGAGTATCTCAGTCATTAAACCGTCAAGATAAATTGTTTGAGAGATGGGATGAGATTTCTGCTGGGATTTCCGATAAAAATGGTACGGGGCTCTCAACCCTAAATCTGAGACGGTGTGTGAACGAGAACGGGAACGTGGAGTGAAGACCGAAGTCAAGAAAATCTAACTCGAGCAGCGTGTTCTTAAGGCCATGGTCATAAATGTAAGTAATATTTAGCCTGAAGGGATATTGTTACGGGATGCTTATCGTAAGAGGTCCATGTGGCTGGTTTACATTATCCAAAATAAAAATCCGAAAGCTTTTGTAGGGACGATGATCTAATTACTTTAATCTAGATGAGGTGAAAAGCAGATATAAGAGCACTTACCGAATATGGTTGGAAGAGAAGGCACTCACCCTGAAATATTCGCCCCTATATTGGGGACGGACTATAAGTTATCAGCACGTTGCGTTAAACTGCATATCAAATTGTGAGTTCTACCAATTTTTAGGAATCGAATGCTAGTAAATAGTAAATTTTTGCAAAATAATATGATAATCATGTTGCTGATATCTAAGTACATAAAATGAACTTGGAAAATTGTGCCCAGTGCCCATGCAACATGATGATGTATCTACGTATGATTATGAGATAAAGCTGAGAAAATGACATGTGTCTGTCTGAATTACATGGCGCCACTGCTATCACATCGACCGGAACCAAAGTGAAAAGAATCCGGACAAAAAAAAACAGAATCCTTCCCTAGTTCTGTCCATATGTTTGTATCAAACCAACCAACCAAAGTAAATCAAGTCTTTACCATATTTCTATGACGGGGGAAAGGAGTGGATGAAGGCGATAGAAAAGTAAGAAACCGAGCGGCTCTATTATTACCTTCTCTGATGTCTGAATGGA
Organism: Pseudosinella alba; assembly: GCA_034700485.1. NCBI lineage: Eukaryota > Metazoa > Arthropoda > Collembola > Entomobryomorpha > Entomobryidae > Pseudosinella > Pseudosinella alba. Next base: position 40,801 of record JAQIXQ010000070.1, read on the forward strand.
TGTACATTTTATGCATATCATGACATCAGTAATGATAATAATACAGATTTGAAAGATGTATAGTGTCTAGGCCCAATTGTCTGTGCACTTTGGTAAGCTTACATATAGTGGGAATGTAAATATGTATATATTACAATGTAATAAAATAGAACACTAGGATTTGTTTTGTACGGCCAAAGATGAAATATGACGCGGACGATGGAGCAGAAATGCTTTGAACTGAGAGGGCTCCTAGTAATTTCTTATGTACACTGGGGAGATGGTGACTGGTGACCAAGTTCTAGGGTATCCAATCCAGTAAAATTAAGCATACTCTTCTTTTGTAAAGAAAATACATAGTCTCATATTTCCCTTGTTTTACCAAAATGATCACTGAAGTCACATTACGAGGTGCTTCGAAACAGTAAATATTATATTTCTATTTTCAGATACAAAACCTGCAAGAAATTTCCCCTTTTTAACACAATGAGGGTAATAATTTGTCTAATTATTCTATTCCATTTTATGACTTTTCTAACTACAGGGAAGTTCTGAAAGATGACACTTTGTATGTGCATTCATTCATATTTATTATTTTTGGTCGGATAGTTTTGTTAACCAATAAAATACACCACATTTCTTATGAACAAAGTATGATCCATTTTTCTTTCTTTTCCTTGTCGTGTATGCATCTACTACTATATACTTCATATAATATCACCCTTTAAAATCGTAAGATATAAATTACGTGGGTATACTTAACAAACAGTCATATAAACATGGGAACTGTTGGTATAATTCTCGTACTCCAGCATTAGTTAGTGACGGAGTGACTGGGAAATATTTTTATTTTTCCTGAAGAGCCAATTAGGAGTAATCTGAGTAGTAAGCCAATTACCGTCACAATACTACTATCAGGTTGATATTCCCATTTATTTTTTTAAGCTGACTCGAGCTCTCCTTCTTCCCTCTTTGAATAGTACAGAGTCTCCCATATCAAAGGCCTGATTGACTGACTCCACTACTTGAATTTCGCTATTTCCAACGCTCCGTTCCAAGTCGGATTGTCTGACTGATATAGTGAATCTAACTGTGACAATGAGCTTATCTTAATATTTGTCTATTTAAATTGCCGACTTATCTACCGCTTCCATATATCTACCTATTAATACAGGAATTATAGTTTATATGGACCAGGCTTAGATAGAGCAATGAGCATCTGGCCTGGTCTCTTCATTTAAATTGTCACCTCTTTCTAACCTGCACTAACGGTAGCATCCACCAGCCTTACTTCAGTTGAGTAGTTTGCTTGCCATCATGATGATCACCATTCAGTTTATTTCATGGATTCATTTCTAAACGGGGTGTGAAACCAGAGCCTGACGACTCATTATCTCCCCATTTCGCAATCATTTATTCTCGACGTTCCTCTTCATTAACTCGGTGACAAATTTCACGTCTCTCTCTCTCCGTCTCATCTCTTCTCTCACACTTTTACCCCCTTCCAAATAACCAGCCAATACGTTCAAAAATTCCAAACGGGAAGGCTGGTAATGATTATAAATGGAATCTTAAACTGTTATGTATCGAAAATTGCTGGTTAATAAAATACGAGCTAAAAAAAAGGATGGAAAATATGCGACTGTTTTCTCCTTCCTTGTCTCATCCATATCATATTCAACTAGGATGATGCTTGCTTGCTTGTGGTTCGAGAACGAATTTTATTGAAGCTTGGATCCTCCTCAGTAAATGTGAGTAATGCTCACTTGCATGTGTGGAATAATCGTTTTCCTCTGCTAAATGGAACGGGTTGAACCTTTAAATAAGGCTATATAAGCTCTCGTGTTCCCCCTATCAACTTGGAAGCCTAATCAATGATGCATGAAGTCGTAAGTGGAGAGACGACAGCTCTCTATTTAATAAAGTGTTTCCCCAACTTAGGAACCCAACATGTTCCTAAATCAGTTTCATATGTGCCAGCTAAGATAACTAGATTGGTAAACTCTTTCCTAATAATAATAAGACAAAGTCAAACTAGAAATAAAAATAAATCTGTATTTGTACTCATTAGATGGATAACTTCTTTGGGAAGGAGGTAGGTGGAGGGTGTTTATGTTTTTTCGGTCTGGTATTCATCCCAATGCCTTTCTTAAAAGATGCCATAATTTGGGTCCTAAAAGACGATATTTACATATGGGGACATTTAAGTATATTATCAGGGAGAGGAGGATGGATGCTGCCAGGAGTAATTTCTTGCATTGATGGTCCTCTTCCTCCATGCCCAAAAAGTTATTTCTCGAGATACCCAGTTCCGCTTTGGAGTCCTTCCATCTCTCATTTGTCACTTAGAGTCAGGAGAGATAATAAGCTGGTGTGAAATTGGTTGGCCAGAATATTTTTAGTGTCACGGACAAAGGGAAAAGGTTTGAGAGATCGAGTGGTCAGTGGAAATCAAAGCAACCCAAGTCTGATTGTAATCCAATCTAATTGTACGAACAGAAAGTATTTATCTTGTACTTGTTAGATTAATTTAAGATGGAGTCGAGAAAGTCGGCCTTCTCAATAGAAAGTATTTTGAGTAGCGAGAGCAAGCCTAGCTCTGCTAAATTAAGTAATAAAATAATTAGTGACTGCACAAGTAGCAGCAGTAGCCCAGGTCACCCCAATCAAAATAGCAATGACAACTTAAGTGTTCCCCGCTACCTCTTCTGTGAATCCCCGCTTCACATTTTGGATAAGAATGATAAAATCATCCAGAGAAGAACTGGACATTGTTTTATCGGGGAAGAGACCTACAACTACACAGAGGAAGACAGCAATAGTACTAATGACAAATTAAAGTTCAGCTCAGGCAGTTCAACTGCTGGGAAGAAAGTAACTACCACCACAACTGACAATGGAGACTACTTTGGTGAAAGGAAGTGCGAGCGAAGAGTAAGCTTGTACAGCCCCACAGGGGCAGCATCATCCACATTGTTAGTTGACGATGCGGATTCCACCGTTGATATGGCTGACGGACATGGTGGTTTGCATGCTGACATGTTGGACAGTAGCTCCCATGATGGTTACAGAGATGACGATGAGGACAACGAGAACCCATGCATGGATGAACTTGGAAGTCGGGATGAGGCAGGCCTACCGGGGATTTCAGGTGAGACGAAGCTGCTTTCACTTTTTTGCTCGCGTGGCTTCGTTGAAACTTTCTTAATAAAATAACAATAACCGAATAAAGTTCGGGTCCTCGATTTTCTTTATTTTTGATTTTCCTATTCTCGATTTTATTTTTCCATGCGATGGAGGAGGGTGTATATTGTTTGTAAGTATCTACGTAAGCCCATAAATTACTGCCAGTTAGTTATACTCCCCCATTTCCTGTGAATAAAAGCCATATAATCGGACATTACAAGGTACATTTGAAAGGAAATGATGTATTGGTTGTATGAGGTTAGGAGAAAATACGATGCATCCAAGATTTTCCTTCTTTGTTTTAGAAAATCTTTCGAGCTGAAGGGTATGTGCCACTAATAGTACAGGATTTTGATGTGTACAAGGATTTAATGTCAAGAATGCGTGTGTATTGTGCAGATTTGTAACAGGAAAGACAATAGAGACCTCGATTTGGAATTATTTGGAATTTGTGAACCGTTTGTTTGTAGAACCTATTCGATTTCAAAATTACTGTGAGTTTGTCTTAATCATGAAGCTCGGCAAACAAAAATCGACAAAAACTACAGCTTACAATAAGCCAACATTTATCCATTCTGTAATATAACATAAGTATAATAACACCACGATTTCATGTCAGCCTCAAATAAAAAATGTCAATGAGACATTCTTCATTTTATTTTTACATATTAGCAGCAACAAGAGAAAGACCATAATTCCAATTGCGTAATAGAATGTATACTTACGATACTTTTTTCTCAATGCAACAATGTCCTTTCTCCATGCAATTGCAAGCAAACTGCCACAATATTGTTTCCTAATTCAATGTCCTTTCTCCATGCAATTGCAAGCAAACTGCCACAATATTGTTTCCTAATTATGACACTAATGGTGCCATTCAAACTCTCATTTGGATATCCACTCATAAAAACTATTTGAACAAAATTGGCAGACTGCTATAAATCCATATATATTTAAAATCACATTAAGTATGAAAATGAGTGGTCCACTAGTGGAAATTGTACAGTTACTGATCAACTACATACTACAGTACCACACGGACATAAACCGTCTTATAGCCAAGGGCAAAAGCATAACATAATGAACATGTGTCCATGTGCTGTGAGTAGGTTCATGTTGCCCCATAAGTCCAAAGTCAAGAGGCTCACCACCAGTCGCCACAATTTGCACTATGTACGACCACAGATCGGTCAGTGCTGGTCCCAGACAGGGTGGGTGAGTAATATTACAAATTACTGAAATTACAATCTCAGATTACTCATGTACAGCTAATGAATTACCTATCTCCAGGTTTCAACTACATACAACTATGTAGATCAATATTATTGCGTGGTGTCGGCTTCTACGACGGACGTAGCCCTTCACTCATATCATCGCATCACCCAACTCGAACCACTGAGCATTATCATTATGCTGATGATAGTAATGAAATATGCTCATTTAAATATTTAATAATACTAATACTACTAATCATGATCATTATCATCACTAGTTTTCACCACCAATAACCATTTCACCAGCAATAATACCTTATTATCGGTTTGCATTTTGCCTGGTAGAAGAGAGAATGGTAATGGTAATAATGATGATCTACTCAAAAAAAAAGTCTGTATATCTGCTCTGCATCCATAGCTTATTTTGTCCTGTTTGCTCTGTGCGCAAAAAAAAAAGAAGCCAGGAGGACAGTGTAATTGCTTGTAATGGAGGTAATTAGTGTCACGTTTATGCTTTCTGCGGCCAAGCACCACTGGTAGTAAAATATTATCAGGAGCATCCTATATAAAGCTAAAGCCATTATTATCACTTTTTGTTGAATTTTCCAAAAACAATAGGTTATGTTCTGATACATGATATTACTATGTTGATGGTTGTAGTGGTATGAATGAATATGGAAGATCATGTTCTCGATGAAACAGCACATCATCGAACTTGAACTACTGTATTATAGCATGAGAAGTGAAAAGTCATGACATAAGTCACACTTATGCTTTCTCTGATAGCAGCACGGTACTTTAAATATTAACAAATATATGCATTACAATACTATATACATAAGTAATTAACTGACATAAATACATATTCGGTAAGTAATACATAACTCAATATTTGAACATTTAAAAAAATAATGCTTACATATGAATTCATTTTAATTTACTGTTTTTTGACTCGGCTTGTCTTTTGGATTTGTAAAGTTTGTCTTTTGGAAACGTGTTCTTGCAGGGAGAACAGTATTTTTTTATTACTGATGTATGGTAACAGGAAAATAAAGTTTCAATCAATCAATCAATTGAACTTATCAGCGTATGTGATGTCACTGTTGGGGCTTTGACCTTGTTAGTATTGAACACTGCACTTACGCATTACGCCATGTAAATCTCCATCTAACAGTTGAAGCTTCCTAAGTTTTCTTACATCACCCCAAATTCATCTGTCTTGTTCTTTCTCACTCACAATCACACCATGCTATATAAATGGATTCATCAGCTTCCATAATTCCTTTACTTTAGTATTATGAGACGACATTTTCAAACTTTATTAACGATAAGTCGGAAAGTGTACTAATGAGATAACCTGTAATAATTATTCCATCATAAATCATGAAATTATAAAGAGATTCAATTCCTGTGATATTTGCCTTTTGTCTAGATCCAGATTAGATAGAATTACTTGATGATTTGCAGAAGTTATGCTGGTATTCTATCATAAGATATACCAATATGCCTAGATAATAATCTGTTCTGAAGAGCAAATTTGGAGATTAACGCCAAAAAGTCTTATCACACCATTTGGAATGAAATTCAATTTTAAAATCCAACTTTGCCATTATCATTTCACAGTTGTGAGGTATCAGTGCAAAGAAGGATTATATTATAATATATCAAGTGAAAATACATTGCTCGGGTTATTTGCAACTTTACTGTGCTAATTGCACCTATAGCCAGTCACATAGGTATGCCACCAAGTATTATGAAGATAAATGGGATTTTACTGATCCTAGATTGCAAGATGACAATATTCCCTGTCAGTAAATTATGGAGCAGTATGGGCTATAACAGTCAAAATGAATCATTGCCTTTCTGCAAAACTTTATTTTAAAATTCCAATCCTGTCAGATTTACTTATACAAAATTAACGAGACGATCATGATATGTTATCCGATTAAAGGAGGCTAATGAGCCCAAATGAGAGGGATTATTGGATGATGCAAGAAGTGTCTTTGTGTAAACTTCCTAGGTCTGCAAAAGGCTTTAGCATTGCCCTCTTCATTTGGCTTTAGTCATTTTGATATTTGATATTTTTTACCTAGTGGGAGGTGAGATGTCTGGTAGTGTGCACATTTCGTATGCTTCCTGTCGTTCTCTATGTTACGCTTTGGCAAGATTTATGGCTTAGTTGTTTTAATGATCCTGATTATACCAATTCGGCTTGGGTGACAGTGTTTATAATCCGATACACAGAGACATATAGAATCTAGAATTAAAACTACACACTACTCATATCCAATTTATACACCAACGTATCTACACTATATATCGTATAAAGTGTATATCACAGTGATGGCGATTCATTTTACTACGATTACACCAACGAGAGTATTACTTCGCTGTGTCATTTTATGCTGATGTTTACTTCTTCATTATTAACAACCCAAAACTTCCAAATATTATTATTTTGCTTGTGGTTTACAAAGATATCTTTTAATGAAAATGAAATTCACTTAAAAATCCTTCATGTTCAAACGAATTCTTAAAAGTTATTTATAAATTGAAGTTAGGAAACTGAGCTGCCAATAATTATGTTCTGCACTAGAGCATAATATTTATGATGCGATGCGATTGACTTGACTTTTGCATATTATTACATTTTACAGGAGAACCGTGCGACAGCAAGGAAGAGCGGAAGAAGCGACCCCGTACAGCATTCACAGCTTCCCAAGGTATGGGAATATACAGGATAATTTTTCTCAAAGTTTATGGCACTAATTAATAAAAGTTATATGCAGACTTCAGCTTGTTTTTTTATATAAAGTGAAGGCACTCGAGTCCGAGTTCGAAAGGAATAAGTACTTGTCCGTGGCCAAAAGATCTCAACTAGCAAGGAGTCTCAAGCTGACAGAAACTCAAGTAAGCATAATTCTTATTTCCACTGAAATGATGTTTTTTTCCCTGGGAGTGCAATTACGAAGGGAGTTGGCAATAAAAACTCGAAGAAGAATACGAAGATATCTCTGCAATGGCAATGACAGGAGATGGTTGTAAAAAACTCGTACTTGTCAAGTTGTTACTGCCATTCTAACGAAGACTTCTTCTTCCCAGTTCAGTCATCTCCCTATGTATGCCTGCCTGAGTCTTAAATTTTTTCATCGTCAAAAAGTAGGGTTATTGAGAGAAAGAGACAGCAAATAAAGTGTAAATCTTGACGGGAAACAACCCGCCTACTCTTTTCTAAAAGTCATATAAGCATTCTGCTATGCTGAGACACAGAATAAAAGAGGAGTACGAACTCAAAATTGATATGAAATGAAACGAAGAAAAAGGAACAGATTCAAGAAGTAAAATGAATGGATGCTTAATGTGGATGAGCAACATGGGCGAATGACATTTGTTAGTAAATTAAGACGCGAGATAAATGAGATAAGTGTACTAATTGAGAGAGTAAGTTATCTTTCTTGACTGTCAAAGGAATATACAGGATAATTTTTCTCAAAGTTTATGGCACTAATTAATAAAGTTATATGCAGACTTCAGCTTGTTTCTTTATTATTGCTCTACGATTATGTTTCTAATTGAGCATGATACAAGTAAGTCTGTAATTAGTGATATTTTTATTTTGTTTTATTCAGATAAAAATTTGGTTTCAAAATCGGAGGACTAAATGGAAGAGGAAGTATACTAGCGAACTTGAGCTGGCAGCGCAGCAATATTACTCTGCAATGGGGCTAGTCAGTCCCCGACCCATGGTTCTGGGCGACCGACTGTGGCTATTCCCCAATGGACCTTTTGTGCCTCCCACTCCGCTCAACTTGCCATTTAACCCGGGCTCTGGTGTCACCAGTACTGGGAGTAATGGTGGTAGTAGTTGCAGCGTTGTAAATAATCCTAGTCATGGTCACAATCATCCTCAGCATCATCACCATCATCATCCCCATCATCATTCACCACAGCACCCAGGACAATTGCCCACTCCACTTTAAGTTGCTATCTGCATTTTGGCGGTGCGGCTGCGATAATGCTGGCTCTGATAGCATAATCGCGATTACATTAAAGGATAAAGGCTGAAAGTAGCTTGTATTTAAATATGACAGCAGTAGGACGAATGTGCACTTTTGAGAAGAAATTTTAGCCAAGGCGTTTCTCTGGACTAATAAACATTTTATGAGAATGAGTAGCAATCACAGAAGTTCAATTGAAATGAGAATATTCCGAGTCAAACGTAGACAAAAAGAATATTTATTTAACAGAAAAATTAATTACTTGATTAAAATTACTGAACGAAATAGGTATGTAGCATTACCAAAAGCCATAATCTAAACTGTATGCCAAAAAATCATAGGCATATTATTATGATCTTTTAATGACTCCAGACTGTATATTAAACAATAATAGGTGAATGTACTGTACAATAGAGATTTTTGTAAAGTTAGCGTTCATATTAATAAATCAACTGTTTGTTTGGCTTTGGTAGCGACATGATATCATATATCCGAACCTTCAAAAGTTCTATCTAATGTAAAGCATACTATAGTATATAGTATTAATTCGGTCCAATGTGGGGTTAGTCATAAGAAGTTTTTTAATCAGATTATGATTCCCCATAGCCAGCGTGCAATAAAACTTTTCCCTTGTCAGCCTCAGTCATGATATGATCCCAATAAAAAGAAGACAATCGCGTCGCATCTCCTTCATACAGGAAAAAATATTCGAGAACAGAACTAGATTTAAGACTTGTCACGACGACTGATATCCATGAATCACGACTTGTTCCACGGACATATTCCCTGTCATATCAATCCTTATAATAAATGTCCATCTTGGGCATTTCTAGTTTCTTATGTCGCAATTGTTGTTGAAAGGGACGATAAAGGTAGGGATACTGCAGATATGTACCCAAGGGAAAAGCTAAATACGTGTTCGTTCGTCCCGCAGGACACGGACTGACTTCATATTCTAGTTTCTTCCATTGTCAACTTCAACTTTTCACGGAACGGATATTTTCCACTGGCCATACGTGCCAAGACATTACATAAAGGATAAATAATCTTGTTCACAGACTTAAAAATTTGTATAGATGTAACAGAAAATGAGGTGAGAAAAGTGTAGCAATGAAAAATGGCGGACCAATTTTTAGATCAAAATCGTGACTTGCTTACCGCAGCTACCCTGTCATTTAGATTGGGGATGGTGTTGCAGATAAATAGAAAAGCGAATTTCCGATTTGGGAATAGCTGCAGACAGGAATATATGATCTGACAAGAGGTGGTTGGGACTGTTGGGAGTTGGAATAGATTTATTAGATAGCGCAGAAACATATTAGGTGAGGTGATACATGGATGTTATAAATATTTCAAAAGAATTACTGGGATTTTTTTTTTAAATTCTATTAGTCATTTTATCAATATGTAGTACATTTATTTTACAAATTATGCTGTATAAGCTAAAGCGAACAATGCAATACATGCAGCTTGTTCGTTTGTGACGTTTGCTGCTGCACACTCGTAATTATGTCGTACACAGTATGCCATCTGCCTGTTCGAGGTGGACCAAGAAGCAGCAGAGTCTACTTAAATTCATTCACAAACGACAACAAAGACGGCAACCCCGGCACGATGAGATCAAAGCAAATGTCCAATTTACGCTAGCGCATTATTGGCATTGTATGATGAAAATTCTTCGTCAAATATGATGATTATTATAATGTAATATATTTAGCTAACCACGAATTAGGAATGTAAAGAATTTGTTGTGGATTCCAATTCCAAGCAGAGCTAGAGTGAAGAACATTAATGGCACCTGTGTATTTATGATGCGTAATATTTCAGTCAATGCTCTGCGAATAATCTCAAATATGTATCTCAAGAAGATGTATGAAAATAACTACACTTTATGCGATGATATTTTATAACACTAAAAATATTCAGTCAGCAACATTAGTTATTGATGGAATGGATTTAAGGTTTATGCATAATTTCATTAAATAAAATTGAATAAGATTTTAGTTGTATTTTTATTATCACATAATGGGCAAAATAAGTAAACAGATTATCTCTCTTGGCCTATCATATAAACATTTCAAACTCTTTTAATCAACACACACTATAATAAATAATAGCCATATTTTGTAGGCAACTCATACTTAATCGTAAACAACCATTACAGATTTCACTCTTTTTATCACAAGTTATAACTAAGTATTCTAACTATTTTATTGATTTGATAGCATTTCTTCAATATTACAGTTTGACTATATACAACTTATCTGCACATATAAGCACCACACACGGAGTCATCAAACGTAAATAAAATCAACCGACCAGCAGTTATCCTTAAATATCAAGAGCTATTGACAAACCAAAAAAAAACATTCAAGAAGCCTCTTTGCATGAGATATATCTGATATCTTAATTATTGAAAGTTGGATGATTGCAACATTCCAATCGGCTCTAGCCGCACGTTCAACCAGCTTAGCAAAAAAATTTCAACACCTAAGCCATATTCCCATTATGATTATCACTAAATCATTATCTCCTAAAATGTTAACTAAGCCGCTTCACATCAAAGTTTTTTTAATTATAAAAATCTCTGTAAAACATATACCTACACTCTATAAACTGTATATACTTATTCACATTCTTCCTATAACAAAAAAATAATACTGGGCAGGAAACGTATTTCATCATCATTTCATTTAGCGCTAATCACTAACCAAGTTTGTATCATAGTTATGTATAATTTAATCAGTCAGTTAGAAACAGGAGTGAAAGAGAGGTTAGTACCAAACTCCATAAAAAAATCTGGTGGTCACCCAAAAATTATTTTTCTAAATGTATCACTTGTTGTCCTTTATATAACAGTATTGATCATCAATCATACATTCCTCTAGAGATATTATGATGGAATGCATGACATCATCCCATATTCTTATTCTCTTCTTAACAAGCTTATACTTATCTTTCAGGTTACGGCTTAGGCTTAAACTTGGCAGTAAGGACTAAATAACAAGTTGTTTCCATCCACATAGCCATATCCTTCCTTTAGGATATCTCTTATAAGGTGAGGTCATAATATAGTTAATATCATCTCATCTTTCGCGTAAGTAATAAAAACATTAACATAAATTATTATCCCCTCCTTATATTAATATTTGATCCCATTATCGTAAATTTCTTTTCATCCAAGCAATAAATCCTGAACCAGCTTGTTCCAAGTAATTAAGAAAAAGGGAGTGATGATGATGTGATATGAACAAAAGACAAGCTGTCTGGTCTCGACTAGTATAAGAAAAAATTACCCCATTAAACCAGCTCAGCTCTAGTTGTTCCAAACAACTATGACGAACAATAAGGAATTACATATGGATTGACAGACCGTATAAAAATGTTAGCAAAAATAAATATAAAAAAATTGCGTTAAATTAAGTAATCTCTAAAAATAAGATCATAATATGCGTCTCCCTGATTGATTCCATGATGAATTGAACGAGAGGACTCAATGAAACTCAAAGCTAATGAAATGAGCTGGGAAACTACGAAGGTGAAACTATGCAGGAGCAACCGCTTCTTACTCGGATGTGTTCGAACCTCCAACCTGATGCTGGGTTTGCCGAATTTTCTGAGCCCCCGAAGTCCCGAACTAAAGCGTAGCTGTAGGAGTACTGCTGGACACATCTGGATTGGCCAACATAAGCCTCGTTGACGAATCGACAGGATTGGTCAGCGACATTGGGGGCACATGAGATTTCGTGGAATTGTTGGCGAAGGTCTTCAGTTTGGAAAAGTTCGACGAGCATTCCTATAGGATTCGAAAATATGGTAATTAATTTTAACGATAAAGAAAATTGCGGAAAATTAGACAGGTTCAAGTACTTTTCTGAAGTACTTTACTGAAAGATGGGAGTTCTTTTTTACCTGATTTGCTCTTTCCCCCAATAGGCTCTACAATTTCTTCTACTACTGGACAACAGGAACCGGAGTTGTCATCCTCTTCCGTTTGGGACTTTTTTGGGGTTAAGTGAACATTATGCCCATGTCGCTTTCTCTTCGCTCCACCGGAGAATGCGGCGGAGGGTAGAGTTTCCGTTTGATAATCTGGTAAATCGACTTGCAATTGCGACCTGTAGTTGAGATAAAGTCGTTGTCAAATATATGTCATAGTCCATTAAAAATGTACTTCATTACTTAAGTTTGTTATCAATGGAACTTACATAAAGAGACCCAGCGGAATAACACCGCGTTGATTTCCCCCAGTTCCGTGGTGCACTTTAGTTGGATAAGCGATGGCACAGCAGAGGAAGCAAAGTCCAACCTTTCATATGGAAAAAATTATATTATTATTTATAAACTAATCATTGATACAATCATACGAATCGACATTTGCACGGTTCTATAATTTATTCATTATCGTTCATGAGCTACTCACCACTGTGAACTCTTTCACTTTCATGTTGAGATATCTTGATGAGCACATTTTAACTTTATTAATTGGTATCGATTAGAGTAAATATTATTGAAGAACAGTTTATGCTGGAATGCAATTTATAGGATGATCGGTGTTTCTTTGATGTGGAACCAAAGGGTTATCGATTGATAACTATAGACAACTGTGTAACGCTTTAGGCTCTGCTTCTTCACTTGGAAAAAACTAAATCTGATGGGTATATATTTTTCGAAGTAATCAACTATTTTCTCACTTTGGAAATAAAAGATCTTTGCTGGATGAAGATGATCAGCTTCTTTGTCCGAACAATTTGGCGATTTGTTCTGAGCGGCGATCTTTACGCGACTGAGTTGCAGAAGCGTCTTGTAGTTCCTTTAATAAACGTTCTCAGTGTGCCTTTCCAAGTGGCTCATGTTGGATAGATATACAGATCAAGCTGATGATGAATTGCGAAGGAGGGGACCATATCGTCATCATTACCACCATCATCACTATCCTCATCATAAACCATCACAGTCGTAAAGTTGCAATATAATCATCATCTTCCTTTACCGACACCATTCTTTCTGGAAAGCCAAAAAGATGAGGTAACTCTTTCCTTAATATGCTTACTGCCAATGCCAATCCATCCCATATTCAAATAACTGCACGCAGAAATTTAACTTGACAGAAATCGCTGATGGAATGTTCCATCGCATATATCCAAGACTAAACATTTATGTCACTCCATGTTCATGAGTTCATGTATAGTCGCGTGGTGTAATAAGTAACATGAGTTTATTTTAGCTATGAGAATATCTTCGGTAGCATTCGTCACTTTTTAATTTCAGACGGTTTTTGTTCATTTCCCACCTTCACTTTTAATTCTGGATATGCGGAGCATTATCATTGGAAGTGGACACTCATGAAACTTGTGGAGCTGGTGATGATCCATGGAAAGGAAGTCATGTGTCGGGGAAAGAGAACATGACATCGTTTATTCCACATCTCACTCCAGGAACGACAGTCTTCGTATGGATATGAGATCGAGGTGGAGTCTATAAGTCTAGTTGGTTGAGTTAGAGATAAGTGCATATGTACTTTATACTGAACAAATCCTTCAATAATGATATAAGAAGTTGCACAAACTCAACTTGTTGCTTTGACCCGGCTCATGGGATGGCTCATGTCATCACAAGTTAAAAATAACGTTTAGGGATTATCTTTTTGCTATATTTTGCCCATCTCGCATGATGCTGTTATGTAAAACTTAACGAAAGGGGAATTCTAAATCTAGGAATAGGATTAAATTACTTTAGAATTAAAAAATTATGCGATGCGCTATGAATTATTTTTCATATAGCCCCCTGTAGCACCATTACTTAAGTTTTTATTACTACTACAAACAACATATTGTTGGTTAGATTATATGATGTCAGTGAAACAATTATTATTAATGCCATCACTTTTCCAGTTTAATCGTGATCACGATCAAATGTAATATGCAAAAAGTGTGAACGATATGTCAAAAAGAAAGGTACACGTACTTAACAACCGAGTCATCCCTCGTGTTTGCCTAAACCTAAGAACCATGAAATATGTTATAATGTGATCAGAATAATTATGATTCACGAGAAATAAATTACCGTATTCGCTCTAATAAACGCACTGTGCGTTTATTTGAAACTCGGGGTTCGGGAAGGGTGCGTATATTAGAGAGGTGCTAATACAGGAGAGGTGCGTTTAAATGATTTATAAAAAAAATAATACGCAAATTTTACTTTTTTAACAAGCCGAATTACTTATGTGTTGAATTACTTACAAAATGACTTGCAATTTAAAACGTACTTTTCATTTTCATCGCTAAAAATAACAATTTAGTTGACTTATTTGGGTGAATTGACAATTTCTACCACTTACATTATCATAAATAAATTGACTACATATTGGGGGTGCGTATATAAGAGAGGTGCGTCTAAGGAAATTCGTACGACTGGGAGGGGTGCGTATATTAGAGAGGTGCTTATACTAGAGACAGTGCTTTAATTAGAGCGAATACGGTAGATATTATTTTCAGGTGGGGCGATATTCATGGTACAGATAATTCAGTAAAGTCCATGATTTGTACGAATGAGACAATCCTGTTTACATGTCGTCACTGTTATGTCAGAAAGAAGGTATGTGACCTAGATCAGACAATCAAAGAACTTATGAACCCTTAACCACGCCTAGTTTAATTGAAGCAAATAAATGAAAGTTGGCTTGTGGGCAGTGTGGTTTCTCAGAATAAAATCATTTACTACAAGTTTGGCCATGAAGCCAACTGTTTTCCTGGTACATCCACACAACTAGGACACGGAGCCAAATGATTTCCGTTGGGGCTTCGGCTTTTTAATTTCCTTCCTGAATCCTTCGCTCTAACCTAAAGCTCTAACTCCAAGTTTCTGTCATATCTTAATTGATATGTCATCGTCATCATCAAGGTACATTAATAATATCCTATCGTCCATAAAAATTTTTTATTGCGTGCGAAACAATATATGCGGATAATAAAGCTACGATAACATCATCATGGATGAATGACATCACAAAAGTCATAATCCCATAAATTTAGGTATAGAAGGCATCCAAAAGGTAGGTTCATAACAGACAATATCACGTAATGACTAATTGGCAAACATTAGTATAAAAAAAAGTTATGACGTCTTCGGAAATAAAGTAAACTTTTTTTCACACCTCCTCCGCTCAATCAGATTTTATAGCTTGTTCAATATTCCTTGCTGCAATTTTTGGGAATGAGATCAGAATATTTGGCTTGGATGTGCTCTTACGATTCCGTTCCTTTGCTATTATTATAGATTTTTGCATGTTCCTGTCGTTTGAGTTCATTATTGGGATGCGATGCCAGCGACGATGTGATGGATGATCTGTTAGCTTTTGCAATTGTGGCGTAACCGGCTGCGTGACATCTGTCACTGGCTTTTTATCACTTCCTGACGTCACTACTGACATAATAGACATAGAAGGAGATGACATGATAACCAAACCTTATGAGAGTGTTCAAAATGGGGGCTCCTTTCCAAATGATATCTTACGCACATTAAAGGTCCAAATAAGCAATGCAGTGCCAATTTGAGATATATGCCATATATCAAGTGCCGTAAATGCGCTCTTGACAAAATGCAAATGGGCAGTTAGCGTGTTGTCATAAGTATTATACCATGTAAGAGATATAATGATGTGGAAATATCGAAGTCATTACACGTCTGAAATAAACCCTTTTATAGGAGAAATCCAACATTATTGTACGACTCTGGACTGGATAATCCGGTTAAACCAAATCGGGAGAGTATATTTTATATTAAATATCTTTTGGTGCATTGTCCTGAGGTTATTATATATAGTGATATATAACTTTATATAACTTTTCTCATTATTTTTGTCTCCAGTCACAAGATGACAAGCGAACTTTGAGCTTTGCTGGTCAAGCGAAAAAATGGTGTCAGTCCAGTCTAATTTTGCTAAACTGGAAATCCCAACGCAAATTGGAATTTGACAAGCCGATAAGTATAACCAGGAAATTCCTTCTTTAATTACGAACTGATTATAATAGACAAAATATCGACTTATTGTTACTATCTTCTAAGGCTCACTAGACATTCTACGTTATGCCGTAAAAAGTTGCACGTAGAAATAGGTGCAGAGGTGAGAGAGAATTTTTTCAGAACTTTTAGAACCGTCTCGAATCATAACAATAACATTTAATTCGGTTTAGATTACTAAACATACATTTTGAGATTATCTATTTAAGACAATTTTGAGGAATATATTCCATCATCATTGCATATTAAAACTGAATTAACTTAACTTGCCCTATTACTGAGTATTGTAAAAATCAACTTTCGACAGGAGAAAACATTCGACATTAATTACTAATTACAATTACGCAACAAAGGATATATGAGAGGAATTCCGTCGAGTATCCGTCATCAAGGATAGATTCCTGGAAAAGGTGATATTGTACCAGACGTATTTATCAGTCTCATAACTCATAAGTCGTTAACTCTACCATGCTTTACTATGATCCACATTACTTATTACTCAAATTATTTTTAGTTGGAAAAATAGAGCTAAATCTACCTTTGGTGGTGTTGGGATTGCTAATTGTTTTGACCTGATAATGAGAGTGACAATTGGGCATTAGGCGACAATGACCTGAGTGAGGTGGCACGTGCGTGAAAGAGGGATACATACAATTTATTAATATTATTTCGGGGTAGTGTAACCTGTATACAAAAATATTACCTGTACGGTCCTAGGTTGAAATCCACAATGGGGGTTGTCACAATGGATAATGCCACAACGGGAAAGGCATAATGGTAATTTACATAATTCGGAGGAAAGACATAATGCAAATTGTCATAAAATATTTAAAAACTCAGAAATCAATAGCGTAAATGACAATTACGTTACATTTACATAATTGGAAGGTAAACTAGTACCGTGTACACGGTTTGGATGCCATATAATCATAGTCTTCTAAACTGAATCATGTTTCAGTTGTGATTATAAATCAGAGGTAGTGACAAACACTTGTAATTGTTGTAGTAAAATATCAAATTGAACTACAATATGGAACGGAATCAACCGACTTCTCTCCAAAACAAGGTGCCCAACGGAGGAACTTGGTCGGTCTTCGGAACTTAAGCGGAAGCTGAGAAAGACAGTTACAGGTGAAACTTTACTGGGGAAGACAAAAGAATATCAAGTCATCCCAGATAATTTGAAGTGGATTTGACGGGATGCGGTTTCTTTTGCCCGATATTGCTGGGAAAGATCGGATCCTTACATTTGCCACGGATATTTGATAATTATGTCTTTTTGCATTATGACATTTAAGTTCTTGTGACAATAAGCATTGTGTATTTCTCCATTG
The DNA here is from genome assembly GCA_034700485.1 of Pseudosinella alba. NCBI lineage: Eukaryota > Metazoa > Arthropoda > Collembola > Entomobryomorpha > Entomobryidae > Pseudosinella > Pseudosinella alba. The sequence continues at coordinate 58,534 of JAQIXQ010000070.1, forward strand.
TGGATTTCTCCATTTATAACATATTTTTTGTGGATTTCAACCGAACACGTACCTGTACACATAGCAAGTAGCTTCTTTAATTTAGGTACACCCATCATTCATTAGTCAAAAATTTATTATTATGTGACTACTTTTCCGCCTACGCAATCTACTATACTCATTCATCATCACATGAGGTAGAAAGGTAATACGCACAGTAAAAATATTTTTACTAATGTACACATAACACAACTGCATCAACAATCATGAACCATGTAGGAATATTATTTAGCGCCATAGTGTCCGAAATTATGAAATTTTTGACATAGTTTTTATCGTCTTGTCTTCAGCTGGCTATACGACGCAACATGACCAGTATTGTGGGGATAATTGCGTCCTTTTCGGTAGTAATGACCGATGGAAAATATATTTTTAACTGATAAAGCCGATTATGTTATTGTCTCATTAGACATAAGCCAAAGTTAAATGTGCTACTTTCAGCAAAATCTTTATTTGACAAGTTTGTAGTTTATAGCAAAGTATATAACCTTATAACCAAATATACTCCCAGTTGATTGTAGATAACCCGCGAATATGAAGCAACTAATGCAATAATGATCCCTGTCTTATCATCATCACCTAATCGACATGTGATGCGAGATCTAAAAAAAACATCTTATATAGCATTAGCTGAATAGCGAGGGGAAGGGGCAAAAATTATAAATTAAATTTTAATATGTTGCAAGGTATCCCTCCTTTGACGCGACAATCTGATGAAAATGAATCAACTCTTTTTTTAAACGTTTTATCAAACAAACCCTTTCTCGTCTGAAGCCTGCATTAATCCCAATTAACTGTTGGGAAATGGCTTTCACAAAACTGAGACGAAGAAAAATGTTGAATAAATAACGGGCAAAGATGTTACAAGGGTAAAAAGAAAATTATAAAGGAGGAAATACCGGTGGACGCTAGACGAATCCAGACAATAACTGTGCGTGCGAATGAGGCATTTTATTAGGTGACCTCTCGGCTCGCAATAAAATAGTTAGGTTTGGTAATGTGATATGATGGGGATATGATGATGATGATGTGGTGTGATGAGATGATGAGCGACTGTCAAACAAATATAAAGATTCTGACTTTAACCTTTAAACATTGCACAAAATACATTATTCAATTTAGCAGAATATTTAAGCCTTTTCCAAAAGTTCTGAATATGACCGTAAGTAAGCCTATATGAAATAGCGGTTCTCTAATTGAGTTTAATAACAAACTCTCATCGTCAGTTACGTGAAATAGATACATTCCAGACTTGCAATCACACATACTTAATGAAGGAGAGAAGGCGAGATGGAGAGCTTGTAAAATAAAATGACTGAAAACAAACAAGCCAAACTTATGAAAGAGTACTCAGCATCCAACCTGGCTGTTTCCAGTTTCGCATAAATGGCAAATGGCGAATATTAAATTAATTTTGGGCAATGTGTGTACGGAATCCCTACTGTTATGTAAGAAGTTGAATGAGCGTAGTTGGGAGTTGCGATGCGTGATAGTGATGCGGATGATGTGGGATCTAGATGGAGTTGAGCTAAAGTTAGATAGAGATAGAAAAAACCAATCGTTTGAAATAATTTTTTCTAGAGATGATATGTTACTTATTATTAGGAGATTGTGTAATATGTATCTGCACATAAAAATTCTCCTCTGGATATCCTTCACTTGCCCTTTTTCATTATGGGGAGGTGAAATGATCGAAAACTTGATAAAATTTAACTTACATTTTTTGTTTGGAATATTTTTTTTCGGTTTTGCAATACCATGTTTATGTTTGACGTAATATATGCAGATAAGCAAAATTTAACAGTTTGGATTAAATAATATGTTTTTGCCGACACTAAAATGTGGGACTCTGACCGCTCCACGTTAATGAAAACCTATCAAACATTTATTTTGATTTACCAATTCAGAATCCAAACATATGCAAAAGGCACACCAGACCAGAAGTAGATACCCAATGTAACCAATGTCAGTTCCAAAAACTGTTCCAATCTCATCAAGCGTCAAGCACCAAGCTGGAGTTTAAATAATATGCTCCAACTGCATATTTTTCAACTATGTATTGCATTTTGAATGATTGAGCTATTTCATGCAATAATTTGCAAAATTCCTACAGCAGGGCTTACCAAATATGCATGGAGCAGTTTTCAAAACTGCATTTAAGAGCAACATGCAGAATTTAAGAGAAGACCCAAAGACTATTTTAAACTTTGCAGTCGACTTATTTTCCAATTTGTAGAATGTAGAAAGGAATCCGCTGAACTGTTAACTATAATTAGCCATTCTCGTTATCCGAACCTACCTACATAATACCACATGTCTGATCTTGTGATCAGATCATCCATGGTCATAGGTTGGTGGACGGGGTTGGGCAGTTGGATCTACGTCTTTTACGTCGCATAGATATCATCATACAGCATTTCATAGCGCAGTGGTCTTATTCAATAACAAATCCATAACTTTTTTTATGGCCGGTGATAATAATAATATAATTTGATAATGCAAATCATGTTCTTACAACGTTTCAATTTGCCAGACTGCTTGGCGTTCTTAGAAGGGCAGGACCATGATGATGTGCAGATTGCCGACTGGAAATGATGATGGGTAAATAAACTCGTTGGCGATGATGGTGACGGGATACGATATACGTGATATTTTCGATTTTTCATTGGTCAACCAGAGAATTATGAAGTGAAGAGATTGAAATTATTTATTTATCTATCCCAAGTCCAGCATGGTTTATGAATCCGCTTCACTCCTCCTCATCGGGGAAAATGAGATGAAGACAGTTTATTTATTTATGAGCATTACCTATAAAATATATGATACTCGCGTAATGATGATAGGAGGATAGATATTAATTAATGAATTGAACTGTGGCAATGACTGCCCACTCTACCCACTATCATCATTCTATGATTATGTATTTCATTACGAGATAACTGGATAGCGTCGGCTTCTTCATAAGTTGCGACGCTGCGACTAAGATGATACTCAGTCAGCATCAAATGACAAATTACCTAATGTGTGGAAATGGACGATGAAGATGGAATCATCGTCCTTTTGAGTTTGCTAAATTGTCATCATTCGCAACGACTTACTTGTTAATGTGTGAAGAAGCAAGCTAGACTTCAAGTTTTTTTTTTTAATTTCAAGCAACGTTGATTGGCATATTTTAAAAGAGATGAGATCGGTCAGTAGTAATCCACATGCATGGACAGTTGGTAGGGGATGGGGCACACTGACAACATTATTATGACCGTGTGGGTTAGTTATTTATTCATATGCGGAGGATTTATTGCAGTATGGAATGACGGTGGAAAATTTGGTGATAACCTTTGACCTTCTCACGAAACCCATTTTCTTACATTTTGTACATCGTTTCATACATTTTCTCTCCTTTCCATATTGTCCAATAAATGGTCTGCAACCTAGAATAATTTAATGAACACATTTACATATATGAATCTTGATCATGGGGAAAATATTAAAGCATAAACGTGAGCAAATCCTCAATGGAATATAAAAGTTTATTTATCAATAACATAATTCATTAACTATGTAAACAAATCTGATGGCAAAAAACACCTGATAGGCTGTTGTGATTTTGGGATTCGTATCTCTTCTCTCTGCTTGCTTGCTTGGCTGGATGGCACGCTACACGTTTGCTCTTGCCATAAGGTTTCTATAGTGAACCATCTTCTGCTTCAGAACAAGGTTAAGCAGCACTCCTCAGCATTTTTTGGTGGATGGGTGACCCGAAACATATATCCATCGAGTGAATTGTGCCTTTTGCTTCTTGCCCTTTGCCTGCAGTTGGTTACTGTTCTGCTGAAGTACTATCCTGACCTGACACCTTGGGGCAAGGGTCAAAGGTCAAATTTTTTACATTTTCTTTTATTGGCGGAATCGATTCACCGCTATGGGAAACGAAGCTTAAGATGTGGTTTTTTTGCGAGATTCTGATCCTGACCCCCCTGGGGGAGGGGTCAAAGATCGAATTTTTCACAATTGTTTTATCGGAGGAATTGATGCACCGCAATGGGAAACGAAGCTTAAGAGGCCGACAAGTGCTCGAGTACCCTTTGTTCTTGCCTTTTGCCTCCATCTCTCTCCTGTTTTGATTTATTGTATTTGGATTTATATATATATGTCCTTCCCTCTGGGAAGGGTAACTTTTAAAATATCTAGCTCACGAAGTGAGCAGTAGCTCCCTTGTATGATATACGTGGATGTGCAAATAAATGAGCCATGAATGAATGTAATTTTTTTTACGAAACTGGAAATTTTCCTCTGATTTACTTAACTTGGCATGATTTTATTCTGCTTTTAAGGTGGCCATCGACTTCTTCGCAGTTTGATTTGTCAATGGCTTCGTTTTAAATTTAAATTTTATGCAACTCACAGCATGAAAAACTCGTCCGCGTGTTGTTTTCCCGTTTTTCCTCTGTCGCTTTTTATGGGATCATGAGATTAAGGAATTGGAATTAGAAGTACAACGAACGGAAGGAGATAAACTGTTGACAAAGTTTGGAAAGGGTACAAACATTGTTTATGGTACTATCAACTATTTTCAGGGAGTGATGATAGCAGGATTAATTATTGCACATAAATAATAGTGTGAAGTTCGGGGTTGATAGCTTACGTTCAAACATTTAAGTACTGGGGTAAACTGCGCCTCAGACATGACCACACGGATATCGTAGGATGTCTTAATTTGTCAGAGGGAGCTCTGGCAAGATGAAATCGAAAAAGGAAGTTAATCAAAACATGGATCAATCGAGTCAAAATATTTATATCAAGTCAATATTTTGCAATAGGCAAAATGTCAGACTAGTACTCGCATTAAATTATTGAACTAGAAAGGGCATTACAAAATAAAATAATTTATAATTCTTATACATAGTCATATATACAAACAAATTGTAATTGTATATTGCATTTATAGACTGACCTTTAATCTGATATAGGTTGCGTTGTTCTCATAAAAATATTTTGTATCCTTCCATTTCAACTGGATGATGATTTATAAATTTTTTATGCTGCTCCCATACAAAAAATCAACATATTTTGTTTTCATCCATTCTCGGGATCGGCATAGGAAGGGGAAAGAATTAGTTTGTATGGTTAGGTTGGCTTTGGCTTTGGCAGTTCTGGCAACCTTACCTTACAGTTAGTATATGACTACATGACTTTTATCACAGTTTCAACTTGTCAAACAGACGAATTAATCTTTTGCGCAGTGATTGCAAAAAGTCTTCCTTCACGGAGAATAAGCCAAGTACCTGATGGTATCGATGCCCTCAAAGTGGTTTCTTCATTTCTTGCCAAATCATTCAAGGCAATAAAACGTCAATTCCATTTGATTGCGAATGGTATGGTGGTAGAACTCCTGCGGAACTGGGATATTTGGACAAACGACGATATGAAGGACAACATCTGTTCGGAAGACTAAAGATTCCTTGTTTTTATCTTGATTGTGAGTCTTACAACAAAATCAATAGTCTTCCACTCAGATTTCCCTAAAAATTCGCCCAAAGTTAGCAGCTCCACCGGTGAAATTATAACTGGATCAATCCTGTATCTTCTAGTCTTCTAGTGTACAATTCTAAAATATTCTTTTCAATTATCATAAAGAACTTGCGTACACCTTCACACTCGTTTGCATACTAATCCAAACTGACAGTACCCAATACGATTACTGGCATATTATTCCACTTCCCTGGATGACATGGCAGAAGGAGGAAAGGAAGTTGGAAAGAATCCCCAATAAAAATAAAAGGTTGAATTTTATAGATCGAAGGGAATGAAATAATGCTTACCTGTGTAGCAAATGTCTGGTTATAAAATATGAGCAGCTCTTCATTATTATTTATACATGAAAAATTATTATAACAATCCCGCACGTAACAATGGAATGAAAGTGGGAGGAAAGCAAAGGGATTGCATGGCATGCAAAGTATGGACAAGCAAAGCAGTAAGCGTAGATACTAAAAGGCGGAATATTGACAGGGACAGGACGTAGATAGAAATGAATAAAAAATAAAGAGAAAGGGACCCTCGAATGTTTAGGTAGACAGAACCAGGACCGACCGTTACGCATTTATTTCCAGGCTATTCTTAACAACTTGCGTTTCGCTTTTGACCGGCTTCTGCAGCAAAAGTCGTTGTTCTGCTTCTGAATGCTAAAACCGTGGATATGACTATTATAAGACCATAACCATAAGATATGGAGCATTTGAGACTGATGCTGACAAGGAAGATGCTGGTGGTTGGCAAGCATATTTTTTATGTTACCGATGATGATGATGAGGATGAGGGCATTTCTTCTGGTGATTATTGCTTGAACTGGTTTTATACACTCGATAAATGACACATACCGACCGACATCAACTTTTTTCAATATAAAATTTCAGCCAAGAAGAATAGCAGCAGGTCAGTCAGTCAGTCATTCATTGAGTCCTCATCATCATCGTCACTCCCTCAAATTATTGTGTTCCCTTTTCCTTTCATGTCTAATTTTTTAGAGCTGCCAACTTCCGCTCGACTCCATAAAAATGCACATGCCCTTCCTTCCTTTGAAATACTGGCTGCCTCTGGACTCGATTGTTCTATTTGGCGAGTACTTTCTTCCTTTCTAGTCCACTTTAAGTATCTCTCTATATGTGCTCGCATATTTATAACCTTCTTTACTCCATTCATTGGTCCACTTACCACTTCACTGGTAAGGTACTCTTTAGTTCGACTACCAAGTTTTATATCGAACATGAACTTATTGTTGGTTCCAGCCTTTGACTACCTAATCATACAGTTGACTATCTAAGGTTCAACTTCGTCAATATTTAAAGCATTTCCGACCGGAAAATATTTGATATAATGTCGCACATAAGTATATAGCTTACTGGAAGCTTTTGGTTAGCATTCTAGATGACATATGCATATATATTTCAACTTCGCAAACGAATTGCGAAAGGGGAGAAGTTTGTTCCCCTCTCATACTAATATGTCCAAATTGCAACCCGGAAATCGATCTGCTAACTGGAAGCAATATGTTCACATCATCACATCCGTTAATGTCAGGTCTGGTTCAAATAGAAGTTTATAAATAGGTATATAAACCACACCATATTACAGACAGTATGGAATGAAAAAGGAGTGAGTCAAGAACAAATGAATGAACGATACAATGTTAACTTAAAATAAAAATGCAATAACTTGCACGATGTAGGTACATATGTATTACCATTTTACATATTTTTCACTATCAAGGTTAGTCGTCTGGATTTGAGTTCGACTTAAACTTGAAAAGTGAAATAGTAGTGTCTTATCCAGGCATAAATTAAGTCACTTTTTTAACTAACCCGCATAATATTTTTCGTTTCTTTTTAGTTTGTTTTTATAAGGTTTATGAGTTTACCAGAATTTTACAAATTGTCATTGGCCATAATATCATATTTCATCTTGAGATTTTTTGCATGCAATCATAAAGAACTTATACATACAGACCTATCTAACATGATATATATGATATATTAACCATATATTTGTATAAATATATTCAACATTGTAAAATGACATCGCTTTATAAAGAGTATAATGAATATTATTTTTTATTTAACGAGATATAACGATTTAAAGAAATAAAGTTAAAGCGAAGAAGTTACAAATTACCATTATTAGTCTTTCCGGACAGCAAGTACCCAGGCCAGAACCGCTAAATGTAGGTGATTTCCAACGCACTCGATTTTTACTGAAAATATTGCTGAAGAAAATATGTACCTCTACCCATTTCATTGCCATCATCTTCGCTATCATGGGTAATAAAAATATAAAACTAGCCACAACTCTCATATATGTTCGTACTGCAACAAACCTTTCGGAGTTTCGGACATGAAAAGTTGGAAAGATAGAAATGATACGTGCATGCTGAATAGTGAATATAATCAAAACAGTCAATAGGATTAGGCTGGGGTACTCTTTCAGAGTGATAAAAAGAAACGCTTCCGATGTTGTCCAATGGCAATAACTGATAATAACGAACACACGGTTGCATGCAACTTCTTCCGGATAAGATAAAACGAACAGATATCAATACATACATGCTTACTAAAAAAGACCATATATAGATGTGGCAATAACAACAATAGCAATCGTTAACAGCGAAATAGTACAAAATCTACACAATCGAAATCAAATTGACACGATCATAATCTAAAAATGTATGTGCGTGTCTTTCTTGCTTTGTTGAAGGAGAAATGAGAAGACCAGTTTCCGTGTAACACATTTGATACTGGACTAAATGCTTTATTTCCAGACATGATCCTGACACACAAACTGACATTACATAATATGTAGGTAACAGTTATTTAACTACATTATAGTTATCTTGGAATAACTACCTAACTGAATGGAAATTATTAAAGATTCCATTTTGGTAAAACGTTTTGTTTAAAATCATTTAAAACAGTAATCATTATCAACACCCTAACTATATTTTACATGTTCTAATTACATACTTTTTTTTAGCTATTTCTTTGAGTATTGCGATCCGATCCTATTTGTGTCATTTGTATGGGTACTTACCATACAAAAAGCCACTTTTAATAGCAATTAACATTATTATATCGTACGCACGTACGTACATAAATTTAAATATAGATATTATATTTATCATCATAAAGAGAAAATGCTGCGTTTTATGGAAACGTCCCTCTCTTCATTAATTAACCTCATCATAATTATTCAATTGGAAGCAATAATTAATTGAAAATGTATTACAATGTTTAACTTTTAGTAGATTTTTCTTTCCCTCCTGATCCTGATGTTCTTAAAACTGACTTTTGAAGAAATTAAATTAAGAATTAGAGGAAAGCGTTACACCAATCATTCAAACATTTATAGGACTGCAAGGCATGATGAGAGGTCGCTCCACAGGTCATCTTCAGCCACTCCACGAACAGTTCCTCACTCTTCTTCAGTACCAGAAACTGGCCCAGTAATACGTATGCCTGCAAAACAATTATATGAACAAATATAACTAATTAAATTACCGAATCATATTCCATAAAAGCACCATACTCCATATTAAAATAACAGTTTATAATTATAAATAAGGACAGCACAAAATCTTTGCGTAACGAGTGCTGCCATCATTCAAATCAAATCAACCATTTAAATAATTTGTTTGTTTTTTGTTTTGTACCTTATCAAACCCTTGTGACGTCAGCCTCTTCCCGTAGGTCTCCCCAATTCCAGCGACATCCGTGACCGGCTTCTCCCCCATCGACTCCAGGACGAAATTACGATGCTTTTGAGACGTGGAACCCATCTTGGCGTCCGAACCAATGACCAATACTCTGAATTTAAAATCTGCGGAGGGATGTCTTGATTAGTCTTACTATTTCACCTATGGCCAAAAACAACAAGGATTAATTAAATTACCAAATTAAGACATATATGCCCATATATTCTCCACTCAATTCTTCATACTTATCAAATTATCCATTATCAAATTACTAATTAAACCGATTGACATCGACATCGTATTAGTGACATGCTAAATCTAGTGCATTTACAAACTGCATTTACTATGTACATACATACAACATAATATCGATTTTGCACAATAAAATTGCAAATTAATTTAATTAATATTGTTTAACTTTATTAATAAATGAAGTGACTGATTAAGGGTGATTTTACCTGATTGCGATTTTACTTTATCCTGTGATAGTGATCCAATTCCCGGGTTAAGCTCTTCCACTTTTCACAAAACGCTTTTAAAACTCAGCTGCACCACGAGAGGAAAGCACTGGAAAATACTAAAAAGGTTACGTAACTAACTTTTAAATGCCAAGTGCAATTAATAAATGCAGTCAGCGAACTGAAATGGATCTAAATTCTGAATCTGAGACGGCAAAATTCAATGCTTTATGGAGAGAGGAGAGCATTTTAGCTTTTTTTTGTTGACAAGTCAGAGAAAAGCTGATGTTACCGGACGAAAAATTTTTTTTTACAAGAAGCCCGCGCTCTCCCATTCTCACTGGCCTGGCTAGCTCCAATATTCCATTACTAGGCAGCGTGTGGCAGCCAATGCTGCCATCTAGCTAGAATTTTAAAAATTAAAGTGAAGAGCAGCATAGGTAAATTGCTCATACTCCATTCCAGCCATATCATATCACTCCTCCTATGCGCTTCTGTCCCAATTCATCCGCGGC
>JAQIXQ010000071.1:0-68510 GCA_034700485.1 Pseudosinella alba
TAGAGAGTTCGTTCCGTTCTCCAGTAGCCGTTATCCTTTGTCCCCAACACACACATCCCATTGCTAACATTCTTCTGGAGCTTCCTTCGTCCTATTTTAAGAAAACTTTCTACATTCATGGGATTTGCTAGACATACACACAGATTCTGCCATTGCATTGGGTACAAAGATGGAGGGAGAATTTCTCTTCCTGTCTCCATTAGTGCATATCTATACGTAACTTGGCTGTATTGTATCCTAAAGGTTGGTACCCTTTTGATATGGTTGGAGGTATGTATAGGTACATGCGGTGTATATTACCGCATTCTAGTCCTTACTCAAAAGCGTAAAACCCGGCTCGGATCTGACTGCTTTCACATCACAGAGTCCTTTCTATTTCCTACACAGACTAAATATCTTGCTTACCACAATGATACAAGAACCCCTTCGCCGTCATTTTTGAAGGGATAAGGAAAATGAGTAGGTATATTGTACATACCTATAAGTATAAGTACCTATTCCTATTTTCGGTTAAGTCAACGACCACGCTACGCAAGCACCTACCTAAAGGGTATACGCTTTTGTTTGTGTACATTATGCCGACAAGCTACGATACGTTGCGTTGGGTTGCACCACTGTAGAATTGTAAAATTGTAGAAGTTCCTTATATAAATAGTTACCTAAATGAATTTTTTTAATACTGTATACTTTAGTATAAGTATAATAGGAGAATTAAACTTGGAAACTATACATTTCTATTCTAAGAACTAACCGAGCACATTTTCGGGTATATACATTTAGCAAGAGATAGTGGCAACAACCAGCCATACCATAGTTAGAGCCAGAACCAGCACAGGAGAAGGAACAAGTTTTTCCTTGTATCCACTTAAAGGGATAGTCTTAGTTGTTGATACGGTTTTTGGGAAAAGGGAAAGTTGTAACTTGTCTACTTACCTCTACCGCTACACTTTACACATGCATTCACTCTCCCTTCGTCCGTAGTTCGTACACACAGCTTATAGTTCGTTCAGAGAAAAGAGAAAGCATCTCTCCCCATCAACCTAAGACGGGATTTTGGTGAAGGCGGCGGCAATTTTGTGCCAGCTAACTATCTACTACTATCTCTGTACCTAGTTGTAGTAGTAGTATTAGTTGTAGAAAGTAGAAATAGTTTGCCTGGAGATTCTCATGTGGTCTTGGTCTATGAGCATGAGTATGACTACCAGCAAAGCAGCACAGTTTCCACTTTTATAGATACCTAAATACAATTTTAAGGATTTATCCATATACTTCATCTAGTATAACTGCTTATTATTATTAGAAGGGAAAGTGGAAAGTATGCTGACCGAATATAGGTCCTTTAAGTTTTTGGAATGGCCTTCCTTCTTTCAAAATTGTATGGTAGGAGAAAGCCGCACTGATCGAGAGCTGAAAACTAGACCATTCCATTTCAGACCAAAATGATACAAAATGATACTTTCTCCGTACTTTTATTAGTAGATGGCCATCGTCAAGAAGAAGAAATAGAGGATAACGACAAGATACACGGATACGTATTTAGGTTCATGTGATATGATATGATGTGATGCTCTTTTCATTCCTTGAACATTGCCACTAATAAAGTTTAAATGTTAGTATAAGCACGCTCTCTTCAACTTCATATATATCTTCACCAGCACATATCTATTTATGGAGTAGGTATATATCATCTTGTCAAAAGGAAAGCAAGGGGAAAGTTTGAATTAGAAGGGGAGAAAGACGAAAGAATAAACGAGATGAGGCAAGGGTAAGAAAGTATGCACTAACTAACTTTTCACCTGCTCTACAGAGAAAGGAAACGTATCAAGTACACAGATAGACAGTAATAACATTCTTTCCATGTTCTTTCAACCTACCTACCTATATCCCTTTTTAGATGATTCCAGATTCTACTACGGGATGAAAGTAAGTATCATGTGTATTGAGGATCTCCGGTTGGGATATCCGTGGAAAAGGCAAACGAATCTCTAATCCGTTTACTCACGCAGTTGGAGACTTTGCACTTTTCCCTTTCTCTGATAAAAAAAATCTAATCTGTATGACTGTACACACACGTATATAGAAATGTGAGGGAGTGGGGCAAAATAGTTTTCCGTAGTTTCTACAGCGTGGAAAGAAGTGGGGAGTAGCATCCTTGCCACCATTCTAAACTTTCTCTTTTGCTGATATCCCTAACTTCATTGGAAAGTTACGCTTTTTCTCTTGCGTGGATGATGAAGGGAAAGTGAATGAAAAAAATGCTGGATATATAAAAATACCTACTATCTTGTCAGGGCTCTTCTAATAAAGTAACGTTATGATGATGACGATGATGGTGAAAGCAGAGAAAATGCTCGTCGGACGATTTGATGTACAGTTTTGCGAAAAGTAGACCTGGGATGGGAAGAATGGGAGAAAGGAAGCTGTCAAAAGTTGAACATTTGAAAGGATAAACCTTATATAGGCTCTTACATATATTTGCCTAAATAAATATAATATACCTATTTGGAGAAATATGTACATTCCTTCATATCATATTTGCATGTGTCATTCAACATTAGATCTGGGATCGTATGTATATTGCACAATCTTCTGTTCGCTCATTCTCCTCCGCTTTACTCGTCTCCTTTGATTATTTGTGATAGGACGGGGCTGGGAGTATGTGTATGAACGTTACCTACTCCACTGTGTGGGAAAGTACGTGTGTGTTTACTTAAGAGAAAGGAAAACAACTTTGGATGGAAGGCATGTAAGAAATGTCGCTGTGAAATGAATAATATGAAATTCCTCTTTCTCTGCCCCCTCGTAAAAGATCAGACAGCAGCTATATTCCAACGAATCCTATGACAGTGCTTTCCATCTCAGGAGAAAGCAAGCGTGAAGGGAAGGGTTTTTCTTGTATCTAGGTAGATAGAAACGCTGTGGAATGGGACGGAATGAAACTATGGAACAGATTCTAAAACTCTTTTGCAAATAAGGAAAGTGGAAAAGGTCAGGCATAGACAAAGATGAAGTCAAGGAAAATAAATTTGATAAAAATGAAGTCCTGTCATGTGACATATTCCGGAGGATTTAAAGGTTCAGAGTTAAGATTGTCAGATTCTGATTATCAACTTAGTTGCATCGTCTTGGTCGACAGGAGGGGGAGAGTTGAGTGACTGCTTTATCTTATTATATGTTACCTACTTACTATTAAATGATGATCCTGGAGGTATACCTATAAGCACAAGTATACATAACCTAGACAAATCACTTCACAATATTCAAGTAACTTTTGGAACTGTCAAATCCTAACTTGTGCGGCCCCTGTGACAAGTAACATTGCTACATCTGAGCATTTGAATTTTCTGGAGAAAGTAGTCTTATGAGAAGGAACATAACCGACGCATGTGAAGCAAAAGGTTCCCGTTGTCGGATGTTTGAATCTTTAAGGTTTTGTCTGCTAAATATTTTGTTTTTGGTGTTTACCGTTATAATATAATGGTCTTTCGCACTTTCCTTTAATGTCATGTCTCAAAAGGCTTTTCATGTCTCAACAAAGCGAACTTTGTCTATGATTAAACTTGCTTGCTTGCTAATCTAACTCATTTTATTTTTATGTGATTGTCATAGCCAGAATGCTGACTGAAAGCCAACTTTTATCATGAGTTGGTAGCCAGTTTATTTCTAGTAATTTATAAAATAAGTCGTTTGGAAGTGAAGAAATCGATCATCAGAGACATACATAGAAATTACAAAATTAGTACACCTGCACATCTTGCATCTATTTAGAGTAACTGGCATCTAAAGAAATATGTGGTGGCGTCAAAATATAATTTCTTTATAAATTATTTCCAAAATTATTTCCATAGATCGCAATTATTTTGGTCTTTGACCTACTTATGCTTAATTTATTGGAGGTTCTTACAAGATCGTATTAGTTAATGTTTATATATGTGCAAAATATAGGAAAATTTAACTGCGATTGAAGCTGGGAGAGCGCACAGGGACAAGCGAACAGGTAATCCATACATAACCAAGGATTCAGCTCATTAATAACCGACTACTATACATTCCTCTTTGTCATTTAGTCATTATTCATGGAAAACAGTGGTTCACAAAAGCGAAGCCAAAATAATAACAGTATTTATTATAATAATATTAGCGAATGATAAAATCTTTGTTGAATTAGTTTGAATCCCGTTTCTTTGTCGGCGTGTTCTTTAATACAATAATAATTAAAAATAGCTGTAGGAGCATATATGTGACTTAGAATTATTAACTATTGCTAGCTTTTAGTTACAAGCCGAAAAAAGTTCGCGCGGATATTGGGAATTCGTGTCTAGTACTTTCATCGCATGAGCAAGAGTATTTGTACCTTTTCTTTATGCTGTCATTATATATACCGTTAATATTTACGTTAGTCTCGAGGTCAGGCTGAAATGATTTGTTTAAGAATGTCTTCCTCAATAACATAATGAACAGTGTATTTGAGTGTATACCTAGTACCAGAACTGGTAACATTGATATTTGATACTGATATGGATTTCCAACAAAACTCGATTCAGTGAACATGTTACAGGTTTTTCTTTCAGTCTTTGTTTACCTAAGACATGCCGTACTTGGCTTAATTTTCTAATATAAAATTCAAGGCACATTCAGGAAAGTTTGGGAACTTGTCAACTTATTAAATATGCAAACGGTTTTGGATAAATAACTACCTTCTTTTCTGGGAATTTTTCTTTCGAAGCGTTTTAATATAAAGCGAAAAATGATGAAGAACTATACTTACTTACTACAAATACCATACCATTTTCAGTATACCTTTCCTCTTCAAAAATTCACTGAGGAACAGGGGGAATTTAATTAGGCAGTGTCATGACTCACACTCGCACACACATTAAACAAAAGATGGAATAAGAATTAAATCTTTACATTCATTTTCTCACTAACGAATATTCCAATTCTTATAAAATGAGTCCAGCATTTAACCAGGCGAATTAATCTTGCCTCGCATCTCATATCGAAAATATATTCGATGCTATAGTCAGATTATTTTAATGAGGGCACATGCTCGATTTTATGTAACTTTTTCGCTGCGAACTCACTTGGTTATTAATGTCTAATGTGTTAGAAACTCTCACAGCCGGTGCGGTGTTCCAAGGAGTTTGATTTTGTCACAGTTGACAAAATGGTATCAAGGGATTATTGTACACATTTGAGCTTGAGAGCTGAGAGCTATAAATGAATATGGCCATAGTTCCGTCATATGCATCTCCCCTACCATAATTTGATTAGACCTTCCATCCTTACGGACATCACAGAATAGTATAGGAGGACCAAGTTCAATTCAGAGATTCCGTTAGCATATTTCCCTCTCTCTCCCGTTTTATTGATGAAATTAACTATTTGTGAATGCAAGTATCTAGAGCGTAGAATTTTCCCGGGGATCAAAATAAAGCATGGGAATGAAATCATTTCGTTGTTATATCGGGACACGCTGTATCCCTTTTCTCCATGTCCTTTATTCATGAGAGCGAAGAACTGATACGACCTCTTCAAGAGGATGAACGCTTCGTTACGTTCTCATATAGGTATAGGTACAGATACCTAGAGATTTCGACATATAGCTGAAGAGAGGAGATACTTATCGACGTTTCAAGAATATTCTCTTAATACGAGCCTCAAAACTGGGCTATGAATAAGATTGCGATATGGCAAAGTACTTTTAGTATAGGATCGCTTTAATACTTTTCTATAAGCAAAGCAGGGAATGAAACCGCTTCCGGTGTATATATACTTGTATAAATATGTACATAAAATTTTGTATCGGGTAGGGCATCATCATTTCCTTTTTTACTCGAAGTGATCTTCTCTCTCTCTCTCTCATCCTTAGACGGTTTGCATCCCTTTCCCTTTGCTTTACTCATAGTCCGTCTCTCTCCGTCGCTCTTCTTTCATTTTTACTTTCACTTCTCCTCGTTACTCCTGCCATCCATGGATGCTTCCATGCTGCCGCTCATCCCGTCTGACTGCCACCACTGCTCCTACACCACTACAGAGAAGACTTAAAATACGTTTATATCCCATCCCATGTTGTAGTTATATATATGGGATAATACAGTAAAGGAATGATGGTCGGGTTGACTGCCTCAGTTGCAGTTGGATGGAGATGGAAGGAAGGGAATAGGGATATGGAGTAATTTCATCTGCGAATTCCGCCTTTTTCGCAAAGAGATAAGCATTTTACTTACTTTCCCTTAACTTGGGCTTCGTTTCTATTTGTCTAGTCATCCTCTCATCCCATCCTCTGCTTTTTTCACCAGACCAGAACCAAACCAAAAAGCAGTACACTTTCATCCTTGTGCGTATACATTTTTTGTTCAACAAAATAGAATAAAATGCTCGTTTGTGATTGTGATGCGAGGATATGATGATGGTGTTATGCTGGGGTTTGTATTTCCATATGGTTATTAATATACCATGTAATTTTGTAGACGAGGTGCGTACGACGACATGATAGCTGGAATTACTTACGCTCACGTCAAGAAGCGCCCGTCATCATCATCACGGGAGCATATGGCTGCCAATTTAATATTTTAAATCAAAATACATTTAGCGAACTTTTATTTAATAAAATATAAGCAGATATAAATTTGCAGAATGTTGGGGATTCGCTAGACTTGTGAGTGAAAAGGAGGACAAGGGGTTCTTCAAATATAACATGGGATGTTGTGAAATCCAGAATTCTGCTTTTCCTACCCATCCAGATCCACTCATGCTATTCTATTTTGCTGGACATTAACCCTTAAATTATTATGCTTTCACGCTCCTCCTGTTAACGTTATGTCTGAATGACTCCCTCATGGTAGGTAGATGGTAGAATTGGTAGAACGATGCCAGAGGCATGTGAAGCCGAAGCCTCCCTACACCAATTTTTTTGAGTAGTCCCTTCCCAAACCACTTTTTCCTTTTCTTTTGATGATGATCGCAATATCCAAAGTCATTTTTGAACTCGTGCGTTTTCATACCCACATATCCTACTTCCCCCACACATCCCATGTTACTTTGACTTTTGGTATGGGTACATCTGTACAAGGGAGAAAGTAGTTTTTCATGTAATATCTTTATGAAGCACTTTCACGTACTCTCTTGCTGGCAGCAGAGGAAGAAGGGATACTTGAAACATCATTTTACGGTATAGTATGCTCTAGTTTCTAGCAATCTCCATCACTGTGTATGTCTGCCTGGGAGAAAGTTTATTTTATTTTATTTTATACATGGAACATGAAAATTGTCTTGGTAAGAGGAGATATACCTTGGAGTAAGTACTCCTTAAACGTTGGGAAATGGAACTATATATTATTTATATTGTAGGGGAATAATCCTACAAATAAGTAGACATAGGAGGAGAAAATAAACACTTGGAAGAATCTAATAAGAATGAATTCCTTAGAAGAGGTACATATTCGCCAAATAGAATAGGGAAATACGTGAAGATGATGGCAGAAGTAAATGCAAAATTGAATATACCTAAGTCATGCGGGTATGTGCTGTTCGAATGCATGAATTTACTTCAGAAAATAAATGACAAATACAAAAAGATTATTTAACTCTTCAGTCCTTACATTTGCAGTTTACATATTTTCCTGGGATCTCCTTGTGCTTGGTTTAGAATATATATTACATTTTGTTTTCAAATTGGGGAAAGTTCACCCATGCAATGGTGCCGAGCCGAACGCCTAGCAAAACAAAAATTTCCGATGGAAGCGTGAAGAGAATAATGGCGGCACTGACTCCCTGTTCATTTCCTTTTGGTGATGATGAGATACGTACATATTAAAATACTTTCTCCATATGCTTTCCCTCGCTCTCGTAATGACTATCCTTATCTTGACAAAGACGGGGGAGAAAGTCTAAATCACTTGCTCATACCCGTAATAACGATGAAGCACCCTTTCTTATTAAATTCCGGGGAAGAGAACAGAACTAGTAAGGAATAATATCTTCTATTTATTTAGGCACATAAGTGAACGGAATAATGAGTTATCGACTTATCTATGTATATATATACATTTGTCTAAGTGCATACGTGCAAAAATTCTAACGCCCATTTGTACGTTTGACTAAAGAACCATAACCATGATGTCATGCCATGATTGCGTACCATGCCACAACCACCACCCATTCCAAACCACTAATGTGCTTGGCTAAGCACTTAAATTCATACCTGAAGTGATACATACGACATTTTAAAGAAATTGCAAAATGGGAATATCTATTCTTCCAAACACAAATGTCTCTTTTCAGCGAAAATCAATAGGCACCTCCTGTTTTTTTCCCTTTCAACCCAACACAATCAATTTCAAACTTCTTCTACATATGACACGGGTAGAAGATACTTTATACTTTACTTGCTATAAAACGGGTAGATATGTACCAGAGAAAAAAGCGGCCACATCTAGTAAGCCTAGTCCTCCTCATATCACATTTTACTATCATCATTCTTCATATCAAAGTGGAACGCCTGCAAACTCAGAGGCTTCCATATGGAATGAATGGAACAGGAAATTTTCTTACAGTTCCACCCCAGCCTAGATTCAATGGATCCAACTATTATCAGAATATGTCTAAAGAGGATCATCTTTTCCTACACTATCAAAAATAACCTATTGTACAGGGTGGTGGAGCGTTCTTCCCATTATATTACAGGCCAACTTAGGAGGCGTATGTACCTAAGTATTTTCATACATTCACCTTTCTCTCTTTGTCCGTCTTCTCCTCTCCCACTTTCTTTGATTTTCTTTGACTTTCTTCATCTCCTCCTTCACTTCACGAAGAATATATTCCATTTCATATTGTTTCAATGAAGGATGATGATAATATTGAGCCAGAAGTAGATAAAAAAGGTTCATGCGTTAGGCATCCATCTTATTGTTCCTTCCATCTTCCATCCACGGAGTAAGGAAATATTACTATGGAAAGACGAGGGGACGCGGACGATGATGTGATGTGATCATTACGTATGCCTCCTTCGTTTCCCCTACATCTTTCAATTCCCTTTCCGCGTCATCCTAAAGTATGCTTGCATACACATACCTGCTAAAGAGGAAAAAGGAATGGTCTCAGCTTTCGTTTTTTTTTGCAAATCTATCTACATGTGTCCTCATCTGCCCTCAATCTTCAACTCGTCTTCATATATCCTGTCCTGATCCCAATATTTTGGACGGGAGGAGACCCCTTTAAGCCGATGAGCATATCCATATATAAAACTTAGCATATATATCAATGTACATTCATCATGCACACGAGTTTTGAAAAATGAGGGGAACGATCATCTCAACATCATTTTCTCTTTTATCACAGGCAAATTGCCGTGCCAGTGTGCCAGGCTAAGCCAGTACCACCATCATCATCATCAGCATCTCCACCACGATCATCATTGCCACTTTCCCCAACCACCGACCATATAGTACCACCACATACTACACACGATATATATTCTCCTCTCTCTCCGCTCTATTTTTCTTCGAACCATTATCATTGTCGTCGTCTTTTTCTTCATGATCGTCATCATGATCTGCGTGTTCATCTTCTTGTCTCAATATTAGGGACTTTTGAGTACTTTCTTCCGTCCCATTTTCCCATTTTTTTTAAAGGAACAAGACATACGAAGGAAAATAGCTTTCTCCAGAAATGTATAATAATATAATATATTCTTTCCCGTGGAAGGTGTGATGATGATGATGGTGCTGCTGATGCTGGAGCTGATGTTTTAAGGGCACAAAAGACGGTTGCCTTTGCCATGATGGGATATTATATATAACTTGTGTGATATGATGTGACATGCTTTTCATGCTTTCACTCTCCCTAATATAGCTAACGATAAGGAATGTGGACCTAGCTTGGTTTGGTGTTGTGTATGTGTGCATTCCCATTATATTTGAGAAAAGGGGAGGGAGCGATGAGCTTCCGGCAATATTTTACCTTTTTTCGGTGACAAGAGATTACGTGTTAGATATAGATATATACAATTTCAGCGGAGAAAAAATATTTGCTACTATCATCAGACCAGCTGCAATTTTGAAACTCTGGCATATTTAGATCGCTTAAACTAGATATGGATATACCTATTTATATCCATCTTCTTATTCCACATCCGCTTTATACAAAACTGTGCGCATGGATCATTCCTGCTCTTTAGGGAATCTGGCAGACACGAATCTACCCTTTTAAAAAACATGTTCCAGCTTTCTCCGGAAAATGATGAGAGGGAAGTTTTATAGGTAACTTACCTTGTCCTTTACAGGTGCCCTTGCTGTCCTGTTTTCCTATATGTATGTATATGACTACACAACTCAATCAACTTTCCTCCATGCTCAAATAAAAACTCACGCTCTGTCAGGTATAGTATAAACACTCGGGGGTTCATAAGTAGGCGTACATCATTTTGGGATTGTACCTAGGATGTGAGGTAATGGGATGGGAACATTTATTTTTCATGGAGTATGCCTTATATCCTGACGGCCCGTTCCCCAACTTGAAAAGACAAACAAAATCTATATTTTAGCTCAAGGGGTTCGGGAACAACGTCAGTTTTACTGAACTCCCCTGTGCCCACACCGTCCCGGTGTATATCTAAGGCTAAATGAATATTTCCATAGAATTCGTGTAGGGTTTGAGGATGATCATTTATTGAAGTCGTATAGCTTCTTTCCAGGTATGAGTGGAGGTAGTAGGTATGGATAATATGTTCATATGAAATAACATTGAAAATGGACAAGCAAGAATCTAGGAAAATGTAGCTCAGTCTGAGATAAGAATGGATTTACATCGTCCATATTTTATCGGCTTCGAAAAGTCAGAGTCGAGTAGTGGCAGTGAGTGAAGTGAAAGAGAGAGATATGTATATCCAAGAATCTCTTGTTCGTAATATAATAACATTAGCCAGAAAAGTTGCGCCTTCAACGTAACGGCTGTTGGGAACTTTTTGGGATAGAATTGATTTCATTAGTAAAAGAGCAATCTGACTTTTAGGAATTTGAAGGAATGCATAATTAATAATTATCGGGAAAGGGAACTCATCTCCGTTTTTATTTGTTCTTGGTACATTGGAAGGTAGCCTGCTCTTCAGAAAGTTAGTAGTACAGAAATATCATAAGTATTAGTAAATTTTCTTAAGTTGTCTATGGATTACCGTATGTAACCATCATTATTGACAGATTAATTATGCAAATATAACAATATGCACTGTAAACAAACAGCCCGTAGGAACAACCTGTCAATAACGTTTAGCAAGGATGTTAACAAAAGAAATTATGAGGAGTCGAAGTATTCAAGTTCATAACTATAATGACTTTCCTTCTTCTTATATTATTATTTTTAACTTTGAGCCACTTCGGCCACCCAATGCGGTCGAAATTCCATATTTATGTCAGAATTATAGTCATATCTGTGATTCCACGAAGGTTGAAGTATTCCACCCGGCACTCTGTCTAGTTTCCCCCTGCTGATACTGGTGTCAGTGTCGTTCCATTTTCAAGATTAGCTAGAAGCTAATGCGTTAATATATTAAATATGCATGATGAATAACATTGCGCAGATTCCAAAAGCAACGAAGAATGTCGTCTTAGAATATGAATTAAAACAGGTTGGTACGAATGCTTACAATCAATCATGTGAATCTCCCGGAATGAAATGAATATAACTGAACATGCAAAAATATAAGGGCTATTACTACAAACGCATGTCAGGTGTATGGTGCAAAATGAGCCGAAAGTATTTATTATGCAGCAATACAAAAATCAGCACAATATCCAATCGCTGTTATTAATCTTACCAATAAAACTTCATCTTACAACTTACGATTAGTTGGAAGACCTCCGTTAAAATTCGTTTTCCAAGCGAGCATAACAAGAGTGGCCCACACAAGTCAGCGCTGCCTTTCCCCCAATTTTCTTCAGCTTCTTATGATGATGATAATGTCAGAACGGAGGATTTCCCAAGATGTATGTACCTTTTGATACCATCCTCCCATTCTCTTCCTTCACTGTGAAGTAGCAAGATTTATAAGCAATGTAGCTAACAGTCTCTGTCATGTTTCATTCTACCTTATCCCCTAATAACATCCAAACATTTTACAATGTCACATGCACGATTTTATGAAGTCTTCCTTATCCATCTTCCCCGGAAGTTGTTGGACAAGGAGGCAGCCAACGAAGCAAGCAAAGAAAGAAATGTCCTAAAAAGAACCATGCCATGTATCCCAATGGTCCAGGTATATCTGTCAGCCTGCCTATGTTAGGCATTATTCGTCCCTCGCTCGCATTTCCACAATTCTACAAGTGAAGGGAAAACTTTCTATTATCATTTTCTCTTCGTCTTCTTCCTCAAGCCTATCCCACCATGTCACCAACCAGTGTGTCTCCCGTCCTAAGCCCATCTCGTTAGTGCTAGTTTAGCAATGGTAAAAAGGAGTATGTGTGTAGTACGTAGATAAAAGGATTAATGAAGCATGAAATTCACTGCAATGAACTACACTACTACCAACCATCCAACTACCAACCCAACCAGTTGTGAGATTTGGTGCAACGATTTCTTTCCCTGTCTCAATTCCCATTACGGAACGTGTCCTGTGTGTAACGTAATCAACAAAACATGGAGGATTGACAATGAAACGGAGACAGATAAAAGAAACAGTGGGAGAGGAATAGGCTTACGGAGAAATGTCGTCTTGTCCTATCCAAGGAACTTACTTCTAACCAAAGTCAAACCTTAAACCAAAGAAATGTTTAAGGGAAGAAAATGAAATGAAAACGCTTCTCTATTAGCTTAGTGCTGACTAAAGCACCATTCCATTCCATACTGATAACGCGGTGGTAACAATTTATATATATACACATAGGTACATTTTTGTCAATTTCAATTTTTCCTAATAGTCCCATAAAATTCAATTTTGTGGTCCTTTTAGGGCAGGATCTATATGCCAGGGACAGGCCATTTCAACCGTGACAGTTATATTTTCACAGAAGTGAAAAATCAGGTGAATCAGCGACAAATCGTGATTCCACCAATAGGAGAGAGTTATTATAAAACATCGGAAAATGAAAACATGCTGCGAATGTGTTAGAAGTTGGAGAAATAGGGTGAGACTTTCAAGAGAGAGAGAAAATTTTCAAACCAAAATATGGCGTATTATACTCCATATAAATTCACATCTACTATCCTGTTCCCCTTATACTTTAGATTTATTGTTTAACTTTTGGAAAAACTTTTCGTGATCATGTTCTATTTTCTCTAATTTGCTCTCTTCCCTCCTGTTCCTCTCCAGCATATACATGGGATTCCTAGTCCCTTCATTCACTCAGAAACTCAGTGGCTCATCTTGTTAGAGAAAAAGTTCTGGGGGATGGGAAGGGAAGGAGGAAATCTGCTTAACTGAACACTGCTTTTTGTTTTGCTCACTCAGTCATCCACCAAAGTTAGTTGCGGAAATTACTGCTTGCTACCTGACAGCTTTAAACTTCCAGTTTGATGGTTAAGTAGCCTAAATGTGCAATAAGAACAAGCTGAAGCCCTAACAAGGGGAAAAAAGTTGGGACTTGTTAAGTCGCAAAACAGGCTGGTTTGGTGATGCTGCTGCTGGGACGGTTATATAATACCTACCATACCAAGGTACCTTGGAAAACTTGAAACTTGCTGGTTATGTTATGACAGGAATCTACAATTGCTAAATATCCTATTCTAGAAATAACATAAATGTATGCATGTACAATTAGAATATATCGACATAAAAGACGTTTATAAGTTTATAAGCACCTTAAACATTATATTTAGACTAAATAAAATTTTATGGATGAAGTAGTTCAGTTTCTGACGAATTAATCCTAACATTTTAAAAAGTGTTAACAACTTCTTATAACAATGCCTATAATTTTGTACATTTTTAAAGTGCGCCTTGCCTTCAGAATATGAAGGATTTGTATTCAGTATTCATTCATTCATTCAAATTGTCACACGTCTTCTCCTCAACAAAGTAGTGTTGAGTGTTATCATCTGTACACCCATCTGGGTATTCAGAACCTTGAGACCCCTTTCACTCCATATACGTGTATGTAAATTTATATCATTGTCTCTCCGTAGAACGAACCTCCATCACATCACTGACAATGATGCAAGGGTGCACCCAGTATATTATATATTAAAAGGGGATTCTTTATCCCCCTCTTTTTCTTCTGATAATAATTCACACACGAGCGACGAATAATTTTCGGTACACATGCAGTCAAGCACGGCGCAACGAAGCTCAAGATATAAGCATTCCAAGTTCCCATTCCCTTCCATCCCTTCCCTTCCAATATCGTCTCCCCGCCTCCTCCTTTCCACTTTCTCCCATTCACAATAAAATAACCGGGGGAAGGGAAGTGGGAGGTATGATGCAAACGAGCAAAGAAAGTGGAAGTCGGAGTCGAAGGGAAAAGAAAACAATTTTCATTTTATTACCAGCGACCAACGGAAATCGCTAAAAATACCCACTCGTGCCACATGTGCGTTGCATTATGACATGACACATATTTCCAACCGTGTGTACTTAGGAAGGAAGGAGTATATGGATGGATGCTTAACTGTATATCTCCACCCAAGCCATTTATATGTATAAGATCTCTACAATTCCTAAAACAATGCTCAACAGAAGACCCAAAAGGAAAGAAAAAACTCGTCATGAGTTTTATGATATTGGCTTATTCAGCCCGTCTTATTGGACAGAAAGAAAGGGAGAAGAAGAAAAAGAAGGGAAAAGGTTTTGTCGAAAATTTAATAACAATGTACCAAGTAGAACACTTCAGCTGCCACCACTACTACCACCACTGGTATTGGTCTTGGAGTCTTAGTACGACTGCTTTCCCTTTTCATCATCTCCATCAACAACTTTCCCTTTCGTATAAACAGAAGGAGAAAAGGAAAGCGCCCTAGTCCTATCCAGTCGACATAGGGTCTACCCCAGAGAGAAAGAGAAAGCAAGTTTTTTGAAGAAGCGTTTAGGCACATGTATGATTTTATGTATTCAGTTTGTGTCTAGCTCTCTAGAAACATACCTACACATAGCATACCAGACATTGTGTTTTTTCCCTATTGCTTTTGTTGCTTTCCTACTTTCACCACCACTTTCACCAACATTATGATGACTTTTGCAAAAAAAAAAAAAGGAACGAAAAGGGAAGGAGAGTAGCATGTGTGAGAAAGTGCCAATTTTTTAGATTCATATCTCTTCAGTTTTTCTTTTTGTGCAGTACCTTTGGGAGCGACAAGGAAGCAAGCAAACATAGACAAGTTTTTTCCCTCTCTCCCTCCCTCTCAATTCCTTACATACGTGAGCCTCCAGTTGAATATTTCGGACAAAAAGTAAAATATACTTTCTCTAGAGAGTTGGGGAGGAAAGTTTGGAATGTGTACTTTCACTGTTTTTTTCTGCCTTGTTCACCAAAAATACACACATAACTACATGCAGTACAAAAAGCAAGCCTGAGTATAAATATATTCATATAGACAGATCTATAGTCTCTAAAGAACAAGTTTAAAAGAGATTCTCTTTTCTGCAATGACGGGAGGAGGTATCAAGAGAAAAAAGAAATTTGTTTTTCCTGGTTTCAACAAAGTAGTCAATTTTTATATGAGTGCTTCAGGGCAAATAAAAGTTTCTTTGGGGAGAGAGGGAAGCCCAAGAGTAGGATACGGAGTGAAATGGGGATATCAAAAGAAATTGTCTTGGCACAATTTTTATGAATGAGTCACTTCACTTCACCTTCCTTTCCTTCTCCCTGTGTCTGTGCATCCCGAAGATACTTTGTCGTAATATAATTTTTAAAAAGTGTCACACACATACTTTACCTTTTGGATAGATCGCACCTGAAGGTGATAATAAATGCGGAATTTTGTCTCTACCTTTTTTACCTGACATACTTTCATTATAATATGAAAAAACTCCATCCATATTTATATGGAAGTTTGTCTTGATATAAGACACAAGACACTAAACTTCAATTTCCTTCACACGCTTTCATAATTTTATTGCAGAAACACGGTAGCAATATGGATTGCCTCTGTTTGACTGCTTTTATTGTAATAAGCTCATAGTTTATTTTTCTTTGCAAAAAAGTTTAGTTTTTTTTGCAAATGAATTAGACTTACATGTCGGATTTCGACATTTGACATTTTTTTTTGGTTAACTCAAGGAGAGATTGAAAATACGAGGTTGAGTTTTTTCATAAATCGGAAAGACTAATTATTGTACGCCAACAAATAGATAGGTACTAATTTTGCAAATATAGACTGCATAGGTATTTTTGTATTTCCTGGTCACAAATTTGGAGGGCATACAAGGCTAAAACAATGTCGTTTTTCGCTTTTCCCAACTCCTTTTTAGTTTATTTACTCATGCATAACCCTATTCTCACTTCAGCTTTCTCTTTTTTGCTTTTCATTTATTCCCTTCGGTTTGCAGTCCGCTGCTGAGTAGACCTTTGTCCCAAAAGGGGTATTATATAAGGCATTATTATTATCATCTCACTCAATCTTCATAAAATGAGAAAAGTGTAATGTTGTGTACCAGACCTGCACACCCACTATATAGTTGTGTAATTTAATGGAAGTTTTCATGCTGATTTCATCCTTCCAAAATAAAATCTTTTGTCTTGGCTGCCTTTGCTTAAATGCTGACAATGAGTTGGTCTGCAGGGTTTATCTTGAAGAAACTATACAGGGTACAGACAATAACTAATGCTTATTGGCAATTTTATGGCTGCGTAAATACCAACTTGTTTATAGTTAGCAAGTATTACCAAACTCATTAACAAGTAGTATGAAGGCATCGGTATTGGAATGTGCGCAAAATCCTCCAGTGTGTTATTTCCTACCTTCCTGACTTTTGTTATCATCATCCATTCATTTATTTACCTATTCATTATGGAGATAAAAGACTTTCTCCGTTAAGCCGCTGTTGAGTTCAGCCCAGGAAAGCTCCCTTTGTTGTTTTACTTTACGTAAGTATTATGCATATTCCGCTAGTTGGTTGCTAAAAGTTAATTGTGAGGTGGGTAGGTGTGTAGGAGTAAGCAGGGCAGGAATTTCCACTTACAATTTTAGTCGGCCTGACTCCTCCTTTGTTTACGCATCCATGAATACACCTTCCATTTCTGACTCTCCATCCACCATCGACCATTGTTTCCAGAGAAAATAGAGCTCAGTAGTCCATTAAAAAGTTGACTTTCTGATGATTTTGTTTCTCTTTACTTCATGACAAGTAAAAAAGAATGAATGGCGACTGGGGAACCGTCGCATTTTACAAAAGGCAGTCAGTCTAAAGGACCCAATTCATTTGGGGGTAGCTACATTGTAAGTTGGAATTGGAATAAACACATAGGCGTAGTTACTGAAACAACAAATGATCCAAAAAAAACTTTTAATGAATGTTAGTCGCATAGCATGTAATTAGTTTTATATGGAGTGGAGTGAAGTAACCGACACATGCGTCTTTATTTGTTTTGTATTTCGGGTTTGTTCATGTATTCTTGATGTCCTTTTTATTCCTCAGTAATTGCATCGTCATTACATTTTGATGTCCTGTAAATATTTACACGACATGTCCTAATTAATCAAAATAAATATCCACGCATATCAATAAAGCCATACGTCATTTTAAATGTGTATCCTTAAATTAAAACAAGGACAGGTACAAAGGTTCGATAGATGTTTAATTATACCGTATCGGTTTCTAATTTGTTTTTGAAACTCGAGATGCATTGATACAGAAATCAAATGGTTTTATCAAAAGACATAACAGAAACTACTAATGTAGCAGTTGCACACATATTGGTAACTTTATTTGGATCATATACCACTTATTCCAGATATGCAATGATGCGATAATGTTATTTCACGGAAATGAATCTGCCCTGAGGCATTTTTTTCTTTTCTGAAATGAGTATTTGGATACGAAAATATTTTCTGCGTATGCGAATTCGCCCTAGGCTAACGGTATATATGCCATTATATTCTAGTAAAATTATATTTATATAGCAATATTACTAACTACGCATTTTCCCTACCGTGATCTGAAACTCTTTGTAATGGATGAAATAAGTGTGCTGGAGATATTAATTCGTATCTAAAAATCCAATCCACTTTCGTAGAGATTAATTTCACAGAAATGTTAGGATAAATTTATGTGCCTCCATTAGGATAAAATGACATGATAACCAGGGTTGGGTAATTGAAGAAAAAACTTAATTGAATTAACAATTAACAATTAATGCAAAAAATATTCGTTAATTGAATTAACAATTAACAAATTAATGTAAACGAATTTCGTTAATTCAATTACAATTAAATTAAATTAATCGATTAATTAATTGAGGTCATAAAACCCTGTATAGTCGATCGTGTAGTCAGACAAAGGTAAACCAAGGAAGATATACACAAACTATTATGTTAATTTGAGAAATTTCAGCAATTTGGACTCAATATTTCACTCAAAATATGAGAATTTTCAAAAAAAAATGAAGCCGTAAATTTGATGCATTAATTCAATTAACAATTAACAATTAATGGGGAAAAATTTCGTTAATTGAATTACCAATTAACGATTAATTAATCGATTAATTGAATTAACTCAATCAAATTCCTAATCGATCAATTACCCAACCCTGATGATAACATTCCCGTCTTCTTGCAATTTTTGATTCAACCACTTGACTCCTGTGAAAGTTAATCAAAACATATTAATATAATATTAACTTGACAGGAAAATGAAATGTTTAGGAACATAAATAAAATAAAATAAATGTATTTGCTTTCCATTCGAGCTGCAGAGGAAAAATCTGTTCTTACTCAATGCCTTAATGCAGTCAGTAACAGAATCATCGGATTAGAAATTAACCCAAAAAATGCAAAAAAAAAAACTTGACCAAGTAGCCCATATAAAATATTAGCTCACTTGTTCTCATCCTATCCTCTTAATACGGAAATCAGTCAATCACTTTAGCTTTCTCTCTCGTTCTCCTTCACTTCACTTCCCTCTTCTCCTCTGTAAACTACACAAACAGGGAAAACCAATAGATGATACTTTTAGTCCGGACGATGATGATAACGCTTTGGGGAGACAGGACCACAGCGGCACTTTCACTTTCCCTTATTGAGTTGATGCAATAAGCAAATACATCCTGCTTTATATAGCTGTGCGATGGAATACAGTCATAATATATGATTGTTTAGATAGATGCTACTATCAATAAAATTTTCTTATATCAGATATAAAATTCAAAGAGTGTTATAAAGCATATTAGAGAACTTTGGTCTTTGGGTGAACGACCAGGTATGGTGGGAATCGCACCATTATATCATCCAATGATATCATATGCAACTTGGTTTTCCTGTGCTGCGGTTTCTCCCAGAATGGGATTGTGGGGAAACGCATCAATGGAAAAAGTTATTCAGGTTACAACACGGGGTGTTTGTAATATCCGGTTGGAACAACTAAAAATCGGAAGTATTTAATATAACTGAAGCTTAAGCTTATTACGAATTTTGGCATCCCAAACTTTGAATGTATGTATGTACCTATACCTACCTCTATTACCACTTGCTCTTCCACTATCCGGTGGAAGTTTGGAAAAACTTGGAAAGGTGCAAGTAAGTGTCTATATGAGAATTCCTAACAATTTGTGAAAGCTAATGCTACAAAGCACAGTTTTGTGTTGTATCCCTTTGTTGGCTTTGCCTTTGCTGCAACTGCTTTCTGCTTCAGGTGGCTTCAGCTACAACCATTGTGGTCTCTGGGATGATGACGACGATCAAAAGGGACGACATTAAATCACACATTCACTGTTATTTAATACTGTTTGGTACAGCAGCTTCCACTTTGTAAATGGGCATAGATGTATGTAGATAAATAGGAAGCACTTCTATTGATGATGAGCAAGAAAGAAGCTTTTTGGCAAAGATGGAAGGAATAAATAAATATAATACAAAATACAAGGAGAATTGAACGCTACTCTTCCTCCCCTGTCGTTCCACATCTGCTCTTCCTCCAGATTATGCAAACATGGAACGGAGAACATGCCTCAATCCTTCTTTTTCTTCACAAGGGAAGATATTGTGTATATTATGTTGATATCTTTTTAACCCTTTTGTGTGTAGATTGCTAGATCTAAAGTGCAAATACTATCTGGAAGTAAATAGGAAAGGTAAACAACTGGTTAAAAAGGACGGAGACACAGTAATGGAAGAGGAGAAAGCAGTATTGGCAACAGCCATAGAATGGTAGGCACCTATATGACATTTAGGTTTTATCGATTTAGGTACTTTAGAGAAGGGGTTAAAGTCCTCTCACCGGAAAGGGAAAATGTGTGCACATTTGGATGATAGTGTGAGATTTGTGTGTAAAATGCAAAGTGTTTAGATCCCATGCTCGAAGAGCACCACCTGCACTTCTTCAGGGGACAATTTTTCAACAGGATAAAACGAAAAGAAAAAATCTACTCTGACCAGAAACGTGGGGAAAATATAAAAATGCTCCCCCATTTCACTTCCTCAGAAGAATAGATTTTTTCTGATAACTGTGAGAGTGGCCAATCATCATGATGTATTTTCGGGGTGCATGCCATGCACACACCAATTTATTTGCAGCGGGTCATCATTTATCATTAATTTCATTTGGGGACGTCATGGGACCCTTGGGCAAAATTGGATTGTTCGGAGTAATCGACAAAACTTTGGAAGATTTGATGACGGGGCGGGTTTATGAATTATGTGCTAATGCGGGCTCCATTGTTCTATAAAAAATAGCATATATCTACTTATATTAAACTTATATGCTCAATCCACTGTGTTACTCTCTCAAATATGTAGGACTACTTTCTAACGGAATTTTACACTTCTCCGTTTGGTGATATTTATCTATCACACGATGGCATTCCGATTTGCTTTCCCGAAAGTAATTCAAGATTGCATTCTACAGTTTCATCATCCACTTCAATATTGGAATTTTGGAGCCCACTATCCGCTATCATGACTAACAATAAGCTCTTGTTGTAAATATTTTCGGATGGTTGTTCAAGATGATATTAAAAAGGCTCTTGTGACAAACATGTACAAGTCTCAGTTAGGCAAATATGATTATGCATATACGTACCCACATACTTTATACAATCACATTCCTCTTTTCTAGCGTGAACGCAAAGGAATTTTTAATCTTATTTTTGTGCCACAAGATGTTTGTCCAGCCATACATAGGTAGATGTATATCTCGCGTACTTTTATAGTAATAAAATAAACCTTACGGTTTACCACAATATTGTGAAAAGAATTTTCTTTCTTTACGTGGCTGCTAGCAGGATAAGAAAAGAAATTTCACGGGGACATAAGCACCAAACCAAACCAAACCACGCTCTAAGGTCCTTTGTAATATATAGCAATAGCAATATAAAATAGAAAGGTTCGCCCGTTCACTCCTCTGCTTTTCCCCCGTTATTTATGTACTCCTTTTTATTCACGTTCCCTGATATTATTCGGAGAGCCCTCTCGTCACGTTACATGTGATAAAAAGCAAGCTTCCTGAACCTGATGACTACAACAGTTATTCCCGTATTATTTTTATGAGCTTAGGAAAACAACCTCAATTATACTAGCTCCGGCTCCGGCATCACATCGCATAACACAATAGGTGACAATAGGAATTTTTGCTAGTTTATCAATGCTGATTTTTTTTATTTCCTGAGCAGAGGAAGAGAGATATATTGTTCCTGCTTTATGTGACGGTTCCGTTTTTTTTGTGACTACTGATGCTCATAACCGTAGCTCCCCATCTCCTGCACGGCATCTCACGGTCGGCGTTTTCGAGGGTGGATTTAAAATGTTTGACCATTTTCATACAATGGCATTTTCATGTATTATCAATTTCATACAAGGGAAATTTCATGCATGATAATTTTCATGCATCGGACAATTTCATGTTTGACCATTTCCATACAATAGGGAAAAATGGTTGGGAAATGCATAATAAAATGTTTAAAATGTAATGTTAAACATAAAACTTAACTTAAATAGAACAAATTTAACATCTAAGGCCGTTATGTCTATTAGGTAACTCTACATTAGTGAAGTTAAGATGTTTTATAGTTCACATTGACAAAATAAATACAAACTTTAAAATACATACATATATAAGGCAGATTTGCGGAATTATAAAAATGTTTGTTCCATAATATGGTTTTTTTTCACATTGTATGAAAATGGTCAAACATGAAATTGTCCGATGCATGAAAATGATCATACATGAAATTTCCCTTGTATGAAATTGATTAAACATGAAAATGCCATTGCATGAAAATGGTCAAACATTTTAAATCCACCCTCGAAAACGCCGACCGTGAGATGCCGTGCAAGAACTGGTGGTAACTCGCTCATAACATAACAAAAGCAAGCACCAATAATTTCTTTGCGTGAGAGAAAGTATGAATGGAAAAATGTCATGTAGGTATGGCATGGCATAGGCATGTGGAAAATGAAACACAATTTTATTCATTTTTCTCCTTCACGGTTCAGTGAAAGTTGATTTTTCCTGTAATTGATTATGCTTGGGAACAAACGTGCTATGTTAACGTGTATATTACTTACGTACACTATTTGTTATCGGTAGATGATGGTCGCGTGTAATTGTACGCACATTTTCGTACGTAATCAATTTACTAATATTACATATTAATCAGGATTTTTACAACCACTCAATATTTGGTTTTGATTTTGATATGGTAGTAAAAAGACGATATGAGCCGGCAACAAAACTGAAATTACGCAGAAAGTTTGCTTACAAGGACAAGTGCAGATCATGACTTTGTTATTATTATGATGGAAATACATACATGATGCAAGCAAGTAATAATCCGGAAATTCATTCGATACACAAGATAATGAAAATAGTTTCCCAATAAAGTAATTCTTCCGGATAGGGAAAGTTTCTGGTTGAAGTATTTTTAGTGTAACAATTGCTTCACGAGGGGGAAAATTGTTGGGACGGAGGCCAAACATTGTTATAGAATCATACATAAGTGTGCCTAAATATCCTCATAAGGCAAAAGTCAATGAAAGGCTCATATCATACTTGTAGGTTTTAAAACGAGAAAGCATAGGAAAACAAATATATATACAGATACAGTGCTGCGTAAAATCAAACAAAGGGAAAGGGTAAGTAAACATATCTGCTGACTAACTGCTTACAGACTACACCAAATATTTTGATTTGGACGTATAAATTTGGCTATTCATCTTTTTTTATACGTAGTGTTTAGTAAACACTGTTTACTCTAGCTACTCGCAAATGTTCCTTGATTTTACCTTCTGCTTCACCTCTTCATGAATTTCATTGATTTTATTTTAAAGTCATTCGTGAATGTTTGATTCTGTGATAGCGAGTTTCAGATCCAAATTGTTTTTCTTTTTTAAAGTGAAAGGGTTGCCCTTTGGGCCATTTTCATTGTTAGCCACAAATGCCACATGACTACTTACATTAGGAGAACTGGATTTGGCTAGAAAATTGCGGATTACTCATATTTTATTCATGCCACAAAATTCATCTAGTGACCATTGTCACTTACTTTTTGTAGTCTAACTCATTTTCAGACTGGGTGACTGAATTGGACTTTGTTAGCAATGTTGCTCTTTTGGTTCCTGAAGTTCTGGGCTTTCAAGTCACAATACAAACAACTTATTTAGGACAGAGTGTGTGCAGGAAATCTAACACATGAGTGGGAATATAATTTTTGGACCCAATACTGTCAGTTGGGAAATGGAATCATGGAATTCTCCGTCATTCCTGATAAGGAAGTTAATTAACTGGAGTGGTCATAGCTAGTACTGCAGATAATAATTTTGCTGTCTTCCATATGTTGTAAAACCTGTTGGGAAAGCGCAATTAACAAAAAGATTAAATAAATAGTTAATGCGATACACATGCCCTTTAATCCAGCTTGCTTAATTGATGAAATCTCACAAGTGCCTGTAAAACTTTGTACTTTGATAAAGGCTACGATGATAAAACGTTTAGATAAATGATAAATAAAGCAACAGAAGTAGCTCGAGCATAACATAAAATGAAGAATGTACAAGCACGAGCTAGATTTATACACAGGAATTTGCCGGGAAATCTTTATTCTCATAATTCTCCTTCTTCGGAAAAAGCAATTAAGTACGCAATAGGAAAATTTAAGTTAACGGACAGATCTTAATGTGTGACCACTGCAAACAAACATAAAAACCTAGTACTAACCAAAGGATATGCGTGATATATTGACAATTTTTATTTATCATCGTGTCTAGATATCAACAGAGATTTAACAAATTGATAAACGTGGCACTGTATTTTGTCTTCCATATAGCATGTATTACACAGAATAGAACAGAGCAGAGAATATGTTTGGAAACAAGGGTGATTGACAATAAAGAAAAGTTATAAAATTTGATTACATTTATGAGAAAACTTGTTTTTATCACGTTTGTGACTTTCTCTTATCAATTACTGATTTAATAACTCCTTCGTGGCATTCCCACAACTTTAGGACACAAAATACTGCTGGTGGACTTTTTATAGAGAAAATGCCAGGTCTTGTCATGATTTGTATCTGAATGAAGAAGAGGTCTTCATCGTTTCATTAGTATTGTTTCCAGTAATCATAAAAGCACTAACTTAATTAGGCGAACTTGACTTATCCATTAACTACTATCATAAGTTCGTCGCGGTGACCTGTAGAGTTAAGTACATAAGCTGAGACTTGAAAAAAAATTTAATGGACTTTTGGTTTCCCATTTACAGATGAGCTGCAACCTGTTTCCAAGTTTTGGTCTGACCAATTGCGTCCAAATGCCCAATTACAGGCTAATTATACTACTTTTGGGTAAGAAATATCACACTACTCATAAATGTTTTAAATTATGATATTATTTTCCCTTAAAATTGGAAAAA
Source organism: Pseudosinella alba (assembly GCA_034700485.1). Taxonomy (NCBI): domain Eukaryota; kingdom Metazoa; phylum Arthropoda; class Collembola; order Entomobryomorpha; family Entomobryidae; genus Pseudosinella; species Pseudosinella alba. The sequence goes on from JAQIXQ010000071.1 coordinate 24,989, forward strand.
TAATATATCCTTTGATATGTGATGAAGGCGATGATGAAATGTCATACAATGTCTGGAATTCTGGGTTATAAATGCAAAAGAATTGAAATGGAGAATTGGTTTTTGCAGGTGTGTGGGCATCGACAATCCCCACAAGGGCAATTCTCACCGAATCCCCATTAAGTCCTCATGTTAATCCCACTTCACTCCCTCCGCTGGCAGAAGGGGCTTGGGGAATGCCATTGTCAACAGATCATGAGATTGCCAGTTTTGTTTCAACCTCCTCCTCTCCCTCCACACTCGACGAGACTAAGAAAACTGACGAGCTTGGATCAAGCAGGTACAACGGGGAAACAAATAGGAGTAATAAAGCAGATTATAACACACAACAAGACTCATACTTTCCTTCCTCCCTCACTCCCTCCGCCAATAATTCACGACCACCTCATTTCCCCCATATTATGCAAGCGACAGCCTCACCATTACCAGCATCTGCTACGAAGCCTTACCAAGCTCTCCATTTTAATGGACGATTTCCAGCTACAAGTAAAAACGTACCTTTTCCGACTCCAACGACAGCCGAGTCGACAACTTCATCAAAAGCAGCACCAGGAGGTAAAAGTGAATTGATTAGCACTTATTTTTTGAGGAGCACACCGATTTCATCCACCTATCCTTACATCTCTCCTTCATCTCCCTCCTTAGAATCAACAGCCACCACCACCGGTAGCCCAACGACGTCAAGGGAGGGATCTGTTGAAGAGCCGTCAGAAGAGCAAAGTAAACCAATGCCATTTCCTGACAAACCACCATTTTATTTCTCAACCTCCCCCTCAGTATACGGATATGGATCAACAGAGGATGGGAAACAATCAAATATCAATTTACTCCGTAAATTATGGGCGAGTACTAGATCAGGAAAACTCAATTTAACCGATGAGCATCGATCGCTGCTCAGAATTGAATCAAAAGCTGGCACTCCATCAATAGCAAAAACAGTGATATCGCCCTTGTCATCATCATCCTCACCGCTGCCTAGACCACAAGCCACATCCACGTTTTCCCAACCACCACCACCATCACCGTGGAGTGAAGGCAGGGGAAAGACGGAGCAATTTCAAATTCAGAATCAAGTTACCACAACAAATAGACCCACGAGTATTCCTGAGATTTCAACAAGGTACTCCAACAGCTCCCCTCGTTTGGATGATTTGTCTGTCTCGGGTGGTGAAATTGAAGTTGATGGGAGGAAGAAGGGAATGGAGAATGGGAAAGATGAGGATGATGGGAATCTTTTGCAAAATTTTTCTGCGGCTCCCCTCTCATCCTCCCTGTCAAGTGGAACAATAAAAGCTTCACAAGGCGGAGCCCCGTTATTATCATCCTTTCCCCCGTCTACATTTGACATGACATCATTACCATCTTCCCAAGGAGGAGAAAGTAAACCACCTTTCTCCTTGGAAGTTGATCATGTCAGGGGAAGTGAATCCAATCAGCAAGCCCCATTGCTCCCGGTAGTGGTAACTACATCAAATTTTTCCTCTCCGATGATGTCTTCTCCCTCCTTCCCATCCCTGGGTTTACACTTGGGAGAAAGTTCATCGGATGATGAGGGGAAGCTCACAGAGAAAAAAGATGACGGTGAGGAGGCAACTGTGGTGACAACAAAATTAGCTTTCCCCTTTGTTGAAAATACAGTGGGAGCAGGGGGAAATGTCAAAGAAAATCTAATCACGCTGAAGGAATCGACTTCATCAGCAACCTCCTCTGATGCACAACTACAACTTTCATTGCCAAGTGATAAAGACATTGGTAAGGCTCCACCACGACATCATCTCATGCTCTACCCAGAGTGGCTCTCCTCTGGTGGGGTGTATCCGGATGATGATACCAGTGCACAGGCAGGCTCGTCGGGAGGACTGTTACCCGGATCAGCATTCCTGGGTAATGGCAGTAGTGGGAATGCTGCTGGTCCAGGAGCGGAATACTACAACGAGCCCGAATATGAGCCTTTACTCAGCGGAGAGGGAAGTAGTGTGGCCCACATTTCCAGTCATTTATACAACTTTGCAGTTCCCAACAGAAATCTGCCACCACCGCCTCCCCTTCCCCCACTAACAGAGGAGGAGGAAATGAGAGATGACGAGGAATTTAAGAGATATGCTCGGCTTAGGGAGAAACTTGCGGATGAGCTTTTGCAGGATGTTGTTGCTGCCGCTGGTGCACGGCGAAATTGGCAAAATGGTCGGAGTGGTAATATTAAGGACGAGATGATGATTCAAGATGAGCAGCCTCAAGGAGAGGAAGTGGAGGGAATGGGTGAAAGAGAAAGTCGGGCGTTTGTCGGCTCATCGAAACTCATAAGCGGAGGTGGTGGGGTTGGTGATCCCAGTGTTGTCTCTACGGAAAGTCCGCAGGCAATCATTGCACAACAAAGTGGGCTGGCGGATGTCATCTCAAGGGGAAGAATTGATAGCGTCATGTACGTATATTTTGGTGATAAACTCAATGACTATCATTCGGAAGAGATTGCTGGCAGAGTGATCCAGGTAAATTGACTGATTTTTTTTACAAAACTTTTACTTTGCTATGGCACATATATACATGCCTATAAGCTTTTCAGTTATGAATGGGGTCAGCATTGCTGGGTACTTATTTTTACCTTCGCTTCATCTCAACCATATATTGCAGTATCGATTATCGTACGATGACCCTTCGATATCAATACGGCCGGAAAATATCTGGAACCGTTTGGCTGCAGAACCTTTCCACTCATTTTCAGTCGGCTGTGATAAAACCATTTTATTCTAAAAAAGGATTGGGCTAGTGGAAGTTACGGAATCAATACTCCATGCACGAATCGTGACATTTGCCATTATGATCGAACTTTCCAGTAGCAGCAAAGCTGGAGGGATTAATAATCACTCATTATACATTGAATTTTGATTAGATATAGGCCGAATCTTTCTCTGCATTTGCTTATATCTAACCAAACAGTTCCAGATACGATATGGAAACCTTTTCCAAAATTTGTAAAACGGTACCAGATGCTGACCCCATTTCATTATTAGGCAATCAAGAAAATATGCGCATGTATTTGTAATAATTTTCACATTAACTTTCAGGCAATCGGAGGGGTGATTGCAGCAGTCGCCCAGGTGCTGACAGTTTTAGGAGCAGCGAAATGTGTTCGTCGAAATGCTCCCACCTACACCCTCCCCGTTCATCTGCACATTGGATTTGCTCTCCTCATTTCCAATCTCCTGCTACTCCTCGCTGTTCACGTAAGTAAAAACAGGAAAATAATATTAAAATCTAATATCAAAATTTTAGGTCAGGAATGCTCGAACTTGGATTACTTACTTAGGCAGTCACGATAATGGCTGCATCTCTTTTGACCGTGATGAGGAGATCCTATTACATTGAGCATTGAGTGGGCAGAGTATCACGAACCTTTTCACTTTTATTTGCCCTCCCGTTATTGTCACCCACTTGAAAGGAAAGTATTACTGTTATTGCGAATTAGGAGGGACCCTTTCATTTCTTTTATGCTGATACCTTTTCCCCATCCCCCATATTTGCTTTTGGTGCTCACTGCCATTCCTAATGAGCCATGCCATGTACTCCTTAGAAACTTCTAGAGAAAGTCAGTCGGAGAAAGCAGCAACCAAAGACGATAAGGCATTACTAATGGTTATTATGATCATTGACATTAAATGTCTGCTGGATCCTGGACATCAAGAAAGCTCAAGGGGTTATGAATGCAGGAAAGTCGTTACATGAGCTGTGATAATGGATACAGTTCCTAAAAACAAGGGCAAGTACATAGTACTTATTTTTAACACGGAGAGTGACATTGGTCCTATTTTCAGCATATGCCCATTTGAAGCCTGAGCTAAATAACATTATAATCAGTCATGGCAAATACGAGTATGAAATGAAAATAACTAATGGGAATTTAGGATATAAAAAGGAGTCTCATTCTCAAATGACCTTGTGAAAGTCATTCAGTAATATAAGGAAGATGCGACGATTTCAGTAAAAGTACTTAGGAATATTAAGAAATTATCGTAATATAAAATCCCAGCTTGGGTTTTCTCTATTTTGGATGTGGGTGGTTGTTGCAATCTTTCCTCATAAGTAAGTAGGTACATATTGCGACACACTAAAATATCAACGTTCTATTGCAAAATGTTGATTGCTAGCAGAATATCCCCATTTCAAATTTCAATATTTATACACCAGTTTCATAACAGACTTAAGTAAAGGTATTCCGAAATATCTTAAGTACGTTGTCGCAGCAGAGAAAAAGATAAGCATGGCCATGAGTTTGTCTTAAGAAAGCATTACATTTTCTCTTGAAAGTAGAAAATAGATCCCGGGCTATTTTTCAGTTTCTAGATAGAAATCATAAGATGGTTTCAGGCAATTTAAATAGTGTGATTGTAGTAGTGGTGGTGTAATGCATACGATACGACAAAGATGCCATTCCTAAGTACAAGGACGGATATATTCCTGCAATATTCATTTGGGATCAGTTTATAGTGGATTCATTTCCCTAAATGGTCGTCTTCCCATATAACTTGTCCTATAATATGTATAGTTCCATATCACCTTATTATCAGCGTTACGTTGTGATGTGGTTGGGCCCCTCGGCAAAGACGGAATTTGACTTTAAGGTCTGTGTTCTGTAATCCCTTTCCTTTTGTGCTTGTTTGTTCGCGAGAAAATGTTGCCTCGGGTAGTGCCTTATACGACTTGTCACTGTTTTAGGTATGGTCGTGACTGTTTTTAAGATCCTTCCCATTTCCCCATTGCCTCTGTGCTTTCTCCTATTAGAAAAAATTCTTCTACTAACCTATTTACTTTGAATTTCTCGGCTGTGTTTGTCCTTTCTCCTGTTTTAGCCAACATGCCAAAACATGGTTACAGTCTGGTTGACAAAGGAAAGTTTCAATAGACGCTTTCTCCTTTCCCCAGAATATGCGTTTGGGAAGGCCTTTCACTTTCAGTGGTGGGTCCAAAGGTTTACGCAGAATGTTTTGAAATGAATTTTGTGAAGAAAGCAAAACATCCATGTAGATAAGAAGACGACGGCCTTTTCATTTGGAGACCCAGTTCAGGAATTTTAGATACATTCTTGCAAAAATAAAGAAATATAATGATATTGAGTATGGCAGTATGAAGAATGGAGAGACTCGACTGGCAACAGATATCGGTCCGGAGGAATCCTTTCGAGACTCCCCTAAATAAGGCAGATGGGAAGATACATGGTTTTAAACCAATTTACATGATTTTGCTAAAGTGACGCATACATTAGGAGCCTGAATACAAAAGTAGGGGAGAAAGGCAAGGACTTTCACTTTATTTTATTTTTGGAAATGGCTACATCTATATGGGACACGGAGACAAACAGCATGTGATGCGATATATCACATAGCCGCTGCTACCAAAAGTGTCACGCATAAAAAGGCAGGTGACGGCGACTGTATGGCATGGTCCTTATATAGGTAGGCTTTTATTTTAGCTTTAATATCTAGGTATCTCTCTCTTTGGATGCATTCATTATTCACATTTTTTTTATGAATCCTATTCCTATATTCCTAGATACTTACCATGCTTGTTGTGTGTGCATGCCTGCTACATTCCCTCCTTCTGGGAATAGGCACAGAGAAGCAAGTCAACTCTACTTGAGTGAATGAGTGGAGGTAGGAGGAAGCCAGGAGGATGGAGACAGAGATGGTGACCATATGCCAAGCGATTATAAAGGGGAGAACAGGGAAAGGAGAGAGAGTGAAAGTCTCGGGAATGGTTTGGGAAAAGTGTTATCATGAATGAAACATGAGGTGGAGATTCTGATGGGAGCTAGTCCTACCAACCAGTGGCAGTGGCACCATCACCATCAGTCCTCCTTCTTCAGTCAGTAGACGTATGCATGCATGAATGTGTTCATTTCATACCAATATTTTCTAACATTTCCCTTTGTTGCTCAACTTGGTTTGGTGGTGGGGTGGTGTTTGAAGGAAGTGGAGAGAAGAATTCGGACAAGTTTCTCTGTCCCTCGAAAACGGAATGAATGAGAGGGAGAGAGAGCAACATTGTCATCGTGATATCCTTTAAAATTGTGAGTTAGTAGGTAGGTAGGGAGGAGATGAGGTAGCCAGCAGCATCCGAATGGAATGGAATGGCAGTAGCAGTAACAGTCGCTCCCTTTTTTCCAGAACTTTTGGGAAGATACCTCTTATCATTTCAGTCAATGTACTTTCAAGAGCACTTCCTTGGGAGTTGAAATACTTTCCTTTTTGACTAATATATTCTCCTCTGTACTCATTTCCAAGAGGAATATATTTCAACGAAGAGATGACCTAGGAGAGAAGAGAGAGCAAAAGTTGAGGTGGTAGTTTTGCTTTGTGATTCATTCCCCAGGCTTTCCCATTTGTCCACTTTGATTTTATACTTGCTCCTCTCCTCTGCCTTTTCCAAAATCATTGTTGAAAGTCATGAAGGTAAAGGGGAAGGCATGGGTAGTTCTATATGGACGCAGTTTGTATAATCATGATATTGTAATGGAACACCATCCCACCCACCTCATTTTAGCCAGTCATGATGTGGTAATTTATACATTAGCTATAATATGGAAAAGGGAATGGCATTTATTAACTATTTACGGCATTCCCACTTTGACTTTGACTTCAGCTATAAATAGAATGAATCCAGTGGGCGGGAATTTCATTCTTTTTCCCTAAAAAAATTGACGTAGCGAACTTTAGTAGGAAGCGGAACTACGTCCTTCACTTCTCGCCATAATTTAATTTTGTAGCATAACAAGGGAGAGGTAATTAAATTAAAGTACGCAATCGACGAATTAATACATGACTGAGCCCAGGTCACGTTCCCTATAATGATTTGATCTTGAAGAGGCACTTATGAAACTCACCTCCGGAAATGTAAATAAAATCCCGGTAATACGAGCATACTCCTGATCATGATGATGTTGATGATGATGCTGATGTTGATTTTTTCTATGGAATTTTCTTCCAGGCAACTGAACCAATTGATATCTGCGCTACCGTGGCTATGATTCTCCATTATTTACACTTGGTCATTGGTTGCTGGCTGTTTGCTCACACGGTCCAAACGTATCGGGAGCTGAGGCGACACGTAGAGGCACCAAGCAGCCATGTTGAAGAGGACGCTGAGGACCATCATCGATTCGGGGAAGTTCCCCGAAGACCAACACGACCAAACATTCTGCCCTACTGCTTTGCAGCCTGGTCTGCTCCCCTACCCTTCATACTAGTAAGTCCCTTCTGAACATTTTTTTCTCTTTCCTCTCGTGAAACTACGAAAGTTTTTAAATTTGATTTAATATTTTCAAAGAGAAGGAATAAGGGAAGCGAAAATTGAGTTGGGATTGTGAGGGCCTGGAGGACAGCCCAGCCCTATCGATAAAGAGGAGGAATAAAACTAGTTTATAAACATTCTTCCTGCATAGTCCAGCAACGGAAATTCGGGAAGCGACCTCATGAAACTGGGGAGAGGAAAAAATGTCTTTTGTATTCAGGACAGGAATTGAAAAAGTTTGCTATTGCACTATTTCCTTTAGTGATCAATATTGGCGTATGGTATGGTATGGGATGGCATTCGCCGGAACATCCATAAAAACTACGCTATACCTACATAATAAGTATTGTCCCCCCGCAGTTGGATGAAGTTTCTTTCCCCGGTGCTGTTTGCTCATATCCACACTTTCCTGGAAAAAAGTTAGTTAAATGAATAAAAAAAAGTTTTTCCCCCTTCCTTTGATAGTGATAATATTATCATGGGAGTATGATCAATATGAGAACTGATGATGAAGAAAGCAACAAAGGACTCATCAGCTTGTATAGGATTACATCCCCCACACAAGAAAAAAAGTTATTTGGGAGCAACATCTGAGTCGGAGGGAGTCTGGAAATATATTTCTAATATAGTTAGGACTAGGGAGAGAAAGTGAGTCCTTCTTCCATTGTGTCGAGAAAAATACAAAGGGGGCAGGGACAGGTATGCCGACCAATACATAATAGATAGATACATTCATATACATAACTCGTTAAAAGAAAGAAAAGATGCTTTTGGATTTTGGTTCGTGGGGATGATAACCGGTGGCCTGATTTCATCACAGAACTAGAACTTTTTCTTTTGGATATTGTGGGCTGGATTGGATACGAGGTGAATTGTGAAATGCAATGAAAAAGTTGGAGTGCAGATGGTGCAATGCAACGGAATTCTCATCTTTGGCAAAAAACGAAAAAAAGATGGGGATCGTCATTTGTTATTTTCTTCCTTTAACTGTAAATTCATTTGTACTACAACATAGAAATTTTGTGTTGCATACTGCAGCAAACGGCCCTAAAATGTTAATATCTATACGAAATGCCAGTCCAGATAAGATATCTATAAATGTTAACAAAGTTAGGAGGAGGATGGGATTCCATTTTAATTTCTAAAAATAGATGATAATGAATCTTAATGCTTATGCTTTTGAAAGAAAATATGCTATGAATGTTTTGCATTTATTTGTGCGGAAAGCAGAAAATATTTACAACTTTTACAACTTCTTCGAGACAGGTTTTGCAAATGATAATTAGAAGGATCGAAGAAAAACTATTAATGTTTCTCCTTCACAAGGACAAAGGCATGCTACCTATGAAAAGGTTGTCTGGGGTAGGTTCCATGATGTCGTGGTCAATAGTCATTTGGACCTGTATATCCTCTCGAAAGGGGTATTTCCGGTAGCAAGCTGCTTTCCATTTAATATCATGTTAATATGAATGTTGTGGCTGTACCGCCTAGAAAGTTGAAGGGATGTTATACATACAGAACAGAAATACCAGCCACCATAAAACACAAAGTGATGGTTTCCCAGCATGTAATGTAATGCGTCGATGCAGGAAGTTCTGAAGGACTTTCAAAAACATGAAGGAATATATTGAGAAGGACCGCAGTCCTGTCCTCTTGTTAAAATGAAGAACTACAGTTTAAGTAAAAAGTTTTACTCCTTTAGCTTTTAAAAGTATACCCACAGTATAGAGTCCCGATTGGGAATTAATTTAATTACAATGGGGTTAAGACTGGATGGCAAATGGCTAGAGATACTGTTGTTTTGCCTTGAAAACTAAAACTATGAAACAGAGGATGTGTTGTTTTGCACTATGAATGTTGTCTAGAAAGTTTTCTGGAAAGAATTAAAATTTCATGAAATGAAATCCTTCCACTATTATAATATTAGTGCCAGTAGTTAAGCCAATGTTGGCAGATAGGCAATAGCCATATTCGTAGTCATATCTTGGCAATGCAATTTCGCTCAGCACGCACCTTAGTTATCTTTAACTAAATGTGGTTGTAAAAATGGAAATATCTTTTATTGCTGGTGGGGAGCCCTATTAAATAAGGAGTTTGGGCGATTAGAACATATTTTATGGTTCTAGCATAAATATTCCAAGTACATTTAAACTAGGTTGGTAATGCACTACTTCATTGAACTTTCACTAATAAGTGAAAAAAAAAATTATTCGGTTCATAAAGGAAAAAAGCGTATTACGAGGCTGGGGGTGTAGTTATGTTTTTCAAAGGTTTGTCTATCTGTCTGTGTGCGGTCTCTTTTCTTTAATCACCGACCGATTTTTGTAGTTCGTTTCTCGTATGTAGTATTCCGTATATCCTTGGCTGATATTGATATTTAACAAATTTGAATGATTTTAAGAGGATGAAGGTCAGCGAATCCATCTTCATCATAAAGTTGGAAAGATGCAAACCCAGACGCCACCTATATATCTTTCGTAATCCGATAACATTATTCAAGTTAAAGATTTGTCGAGGTACTTACTTGAATGATTTGCCGGAAAAGTAGAACATGAATGAAATTAAAACAAACAAAACGTCTGAATATAAAACTGGTCAAATCTTTGATGTTTTAGGTAAACATAGTCCGGGTTGTCCTCAAATTAGTCATTTTCTATTTCAACTTCGTTGTTACCTTTCGTTGCAATAAACTAAAGTAAGTAGTTTGCAACGAAAGTAGTTCTTATTGCTTTATCTTTCAGCCTAAATAATTCCGGGAAATATTCTACCTGCCAAACCAGAAGCACCAATTTAAAAAAAACTGAGTAAAAGTAAAAGTGATGAAATCCTTAAATCCTTTCCCCGATAAATAAAAAACGTCTATTTTTGCAACATGCACATGCATTGACACAAATTTATTGCCCTCACTATTTTTGCAGTAATTCCAATACTTTTTATTACTAAAAAGCGGAATCCATAAGAATGTCATAAAATGTCAAAGTAGACTCGTAAAAATGGAATCTTTTCTTGAAGGATTCTTCTCTAAGACAGGAACTTTTTTATCCAATTCCCAGAGAATATGATTGCTGAAAGCTTTTATCTCATAAAGCGATTAATTTGAGGGTATATGGAGCTCTCCTCAGCAGGGAGGATAATTGGCCCTTTTAAGTAATTCATGAAACTGTCTACATAAAAATATCGTTAAAACTACATTTATCCAACTTTGGAAGCAGGTGATTGGTCAATTCATTGTGATAACAAAAGTAAAATCCTTTTTTTCGCTACTCTACTTACAATTTAGAAACTCTCGTGAAATGATACAAATACTAAAGTAAAAGTATTATCTCTCCCTTTCCCTTATTATAAAACTTTTCATAAATCGGATTAATCTCAAGATATGCTAACGACAAGAGGGCCCCTTCTTCTTACGTCATCGTCCCCATCCACCCAACCAAAGTGGGTCTCTGAAAGGGAGAAAATGTTTTTGTGCATTTGGCTGGGTACAATAGGATGAAGTCTAATATGCGCTGGGACAAACTTCTGTTCGATTCATCTACTTTCTTTGGCTTATATACGCAAAGCACGTTTCCTTAATAATAACTGCAAGGAAGTAGATTTAACTTTTTGGAGACGAAAAACACCCAGTTTGTGTCCCGCTTCTCTGGTGAAAGGGATGGAACTCGACATAGCTGTTTGGGAAAGAGACTGCATGAGCAAACAACATGCACCACACAACCAATCTCTAATAACACTATGAATAAGTAAACTTCGTTATATGAACAAACAGGATAAAGAAACTAAAAAGTATAAAGAAAATTCTTCAACTTTCTCTATCCTCGAGACTCGATCCTCCTGTCGCCGTCTCCGCGAAAGAAAGAAAGAAATGAGAATATATACGTCCGAGTCTCCGACTTGAGCTTGTTTTTTTGTTTTTATCTTTATATTGTATCTTCCTATTATTTAGCTTAATACTACTTTCACCAAGAGCGTATTTATTGGAGGAGAGGGAGTCCAATCTAAATTTCCTTAGTTTTTTTATACCCCCTCATCCTCCCATCCCATATTGAAGCTCTTGGTTAAAGAGGAGGATAAGGATATGAAGAGCATCATCTCATCTCATATCGTAATGGCTGAGGATGAGCATAATGTTGAGCTAAAGTAGACAAACAAGGATGAGGAACAAAACTGGGGGAAATATGTCATTTAGATTTCTAGCTGGAGAAAGCTTAAGGATGAGTGTGTGGAGGGGGAAAATGGAAGGGGGGGAAGATCCAGATTACATTATCGCTGATAAAAAAAGAAGATGTTTCTCCTTCCAAAAAAACAACCGTCAAACCAGTGAAAATTGTATTGAAAGCGGGCATCATTTTCGCTGTACCCAAACCAAACTTCCCTCAACAATGCAATCTACTTATGTATATTACAGTATATATTGAGGAGAAAATAATATTATCATGTCTTGAGATTGTAGTCCCGTTCCCTCTGCTTTCTTCATTACTGTATTACAGCTAAAAGCGCAAGTTATATTATCATTTTGCATCCTAATTTAGCTAAAAGTCAGTTCGTAAACTCTTCATGTTCACTTTCTCTTTTCTTGGAACAGAGGCGAAACCGAAAAACATACATTAGTTATGTTATGTGTATTGTATTGTACTTTCTCTGCTTTCTCTTTTCTGCTCAACAGTCTTCATCGGTATTTTTGGAAAATAACGATTTCCTATGCAAGTGCCAGTGTTTTCTTTCTCTTGTTATGTGTATTCCTCTCTTTGTTTTTTTTCGCTTTTCTTTGTAGTTTATCTTTTGAGAGAGAGAGAAACAAAAATAACAGTGAAATGTGGAGAAAAAAATGGAGAGATGAGATAAATGCAGCGTACACTCCAAGCTGAAATGGATAGATAACCGCCTTTCCTTTCATTTACTTTTTTCATCTATTTCTGTTAGCAAGCAAGCACCGCGCCGAGTTTACGGATCTATTGTGCATTAAAGTATAAAAAATCTTGTATCTTGAGCGCCTCCATATCTTTCATCCGAATTACTTGGAACTAGGTGATCTATATGGATTCTCGAGGTGGAGATCCAATACGTGGAAAAAGCGTAATTGTTATATATAGACATATGAATAGGATGAGACTGGAGCCTGTTGTCGAAGAGAATTCCTCGCTTGTGATGTTTCTTTCGGGGGTGAAATTCCAGATTGTTTTTGCTCTGCTTTCACTTTCTCTATGCAATATCATATTTAGTACGTAGGGGTACATGAGCGGATAGAAATTAAACTACCTACCTGTGCTTGTTTTTCATCATCATGATGATTATCATCTACCCGCTTTTTAAAGTGAAGAAAATTCTCGCCAAGAAAATCTGACGTCAAACCTCAAACCACACAGAATATACGTGTCAGAGCACATTCATGATTCATATGGATGAAAGAAAATATTACGGAGTGAGATTGAGATTGTTGGGTAAGAAGAGATTCTTGGGTTTTATATTTAGATGTTACGTAGATATCTCATTAATTCATTCTAATCCCCACCTGCGTAAGCAAAGTAGGTATTGTACATATTGCTAAAGTTGAGATTAAATGGCAGGAAGAAACGTCTAAAATTTCAAAGGGTGAATGCTGATACTCTGCATAATAAATTTCATCCTTAAAATTGTTTTCCAAAATTGTAACTCAAGAGGTGAGCGAAAAATAACTGTAGAATTTGTAAATTCAAGTACTTACGTAAACATCCTAAATTCGTATGGGTATGTGGACAATTTTTCTTCTCATTTTTGGGGACCCGATACCTGTTTCTAAAACACATCACAATTTGAATTGTCGCATCAATGACTAAATTTCCAATTAGTGCCTCTGCAGTGCTCACTCAAGAAAGTGAATCGTCAACCATCCATAATCGAATTTACCTGGTGGAATTTTTAAGTACAACATAATGTAGGATGTTAGGCTTGGTGGGATGTATTTCCCTCAGACATAGGTAGATATGTATATTACGCTCACTTATAATATTGCTTTCTCCGAAGTCGACCTTTTAGCGCGTTGAAATATTAAAATAGCTCAACTGTAAATGTAAACACCGCATCGGCGAAACCTTGGAATGTTTCCTACGTCAATTTCCGCTTTCCCTGAACACTAATAAAAGATGATACTTGTTCTTTTCGGCTGTCAATTATTAAAATGCAAAAAATACTCCGATGTTCCATCCATTCCACTCTCATTCCCCGTAAGGATGTGATATTATGAACGAAATTGTCAATTTTCTCTATTCCTCGCAGTTCCCCTCGTTCTCCAGCCTAAATGGAGAGGGAAGACTGTAAAAAAGAAAATTAAAGTGTGTTCACCGCTCACATCACATCCTCACATCCAAGCCTGTTTACCCAAGGAAAAGGGAAAAACTAAGCCGATGAAAAGTTTGTTTTATTGCATTTTTCAAACAGGTAATGCTGTTGTGTCCTAGTTCATATTCCATTCTGGAGAGCAAATGAATGGAAAAAAGTCAAAGTGGGTCTTGGTTATTACTGATCCGGAGAGTACACAATATTAGATTGAATTGGAACTCTCAAATATCTAAAGGGTTTTCCTCCTCGTCATTATCATAATAATAAAAACATGCAGAAAAATATGAAGATGGGGAAAGGGAAAACCCCGACTTGAACTAGATTTTCTTCCCTGGAACGAGAACAAACGTTCGCGAAAGTTCTATTTTGAAGGGGAAAGATTATATTAATAGAAATATGTAGGGAGTAGATAGGATGTGATGGGATACATACATAAGTACATCCCAAGTTGAGATGAATCTATATAGTTTGGTTCCAACTAAGCATATGGATAAGGCTTATTGCTAGTGTACCGTCTTATGCTCCAGTTCCTAGTCATCTTGATTTGTCTTGTAAACGACGTGCCTCAGGTAGTAGAATTTTTTTAAATTGAACAAGGGAAGGTGAATGAGCAAGCAAATGGAATATGTATTATAATATATTCCTTCCATATTTGTAAGAAAACAACAAAAGTCCAAGAAAGTGGTAAAAGCAAACTGAACCAAACAGAGAATTTTAGATGCGAGTTAAAACAAGGGAAAATCGAAAGTATTTACAGGGAAACCGAAATGGCAAAGTCGCTCTTCCCCTTCACATCATCTTACTCCTCTGCTCCTAATTTCTATCCGGTATTATGAAATGTTCATGACATAACATATTTGTAGGTAATATGAATGTATAGGGCAACTGGAACAAGAAGGTAGAGGCTCATCTCATATTATATAAAGTTAAGTTTGTTGCTTGCTTATAAAAAACGTAAACTGGGATTATATTACATTTCCTCGTTTCCCTTCCATATTGGGTTCACACTGAGAGATACTTTCCCTCAATTTTTTTGGAGCATCCCTTAAGAACTCATTGAGTCGGAATAAGCAGAGGGAATATTTGGAAAGCACACACATATTCATTTGGCAACGTATTTTGTAGGTAGTTGGGGATACTTATATAATATCCGCTAGTTAGGAAGTTTCTGGAAGTTTTTATGGGAGACCTTCTGTTTGGAGCAGTAATATAAGATTGCATGATATGGTTAAAGAAGCAAACAATAAGGCAGAGATTATTATCATCATACGACAGTTTTTTTTCATCCTCCTCTTCCACAGAGCCCTTGTTAGTGATGACGAAGTGGAAGAGGATGAAGATGATGAGGGGAAAATGAGATGAGAAAAGGGAAAGGAATTGAAGATGACTGGAAAGGGCAAAGTATAGAAATATCCCTGTCATACCTACACTATAGCCCTATCCATATACATTGCTTCGTGGCATTGGTTTGGTTGGATTTTCACTTGATCTCTCTTCTCCTATTTTCTTGTAAAAATGGGGAAAAGATTATATGGCCCATGAGGAGTGATGATTCGAGGCTTTCTCAATCCAGAGAAGAATGGAAAGAGATATCCCTGTGTGTTCTATGATATAAAAGGTAAATAGGGAGTGTTAGTAGTTTCAAATCTTGAGATTTGAGACAAAAGATATGACTCTCTGTTGAGATTTTAGGTGGATATTGGCCTCAGGGAATTTTCCCTCTATTCTGCTGGATGTGTGGTTTTCGCGGATCTATTTGTGTGCGCATGTGGTTTTTACAATTCACATATATACCTACAACATGAAATGATCCGGAGGATATGAAAAAAAATATCGGTATAAGTTGGTTGGTGCGTAGATAGATCCATTTTGCTACATGTTTCCTACTGAGTTATACACTATATCTTGCAACTTATGTTTGTTCTAGTTTCAGATAAATATATACCTTGTAATGTTTTTCTTTGCTTAAAATTGCAAGAAAGGGAGGAAATCCTCAAGTGTCTTTTATTACGGAGCGTTTAGCGTAGTTATAGTTTTCATAAGTTTGTCTGTCTGTCCGTGTGAGCTCTACTCGCTTCTTTACTTGATCGATTTTTCCAATTTTTTGCATAATAGTACTACATGTCATGAGGGTGTGCCTTTTATATGTTTCAGTTTAATTAGTTCATCTTAAAAGGGTCAAAGGTCAAACTAACTCATAATATATGCATTATATCAAATGTAAACTTAGAAAGTAAAACCTCGACGCCGTATTCTAAACGCTCCGTATTTAGCATTTGTCACGAATTTATTTTATAGCTATTTCTTACATTTTCTTGTTCCGCCTTTAATAAAGTTGTCGGAAAGCTACAAAAATGTGAGCTTTCCCTTCAAAATAATAATAGATGTCACATAGGCGTTTATTTTGAGATTCGTTGAGAGTAGGATAACCAGTTTACTCCGAAATCTTCCAAAAAGGGTAAATTCATTTGTGCATGTGTTCCATCAACAGAGTACTTACAATTAGAATACTTGAGGGGAAATTAAATGACTTGCTTAATATCATATGTCATAATATAAAATAGAAATGTATACCTCCGAGTTTGTAAACAACAACTCCCCATTATAGTATTTTCCGAGGATGTACCTCATTAGCTGAAATTATAGTAGGCACTAGATATCTGTTACATCTATATGGTATATTCCTGCTCGTGGCAAAAACTAAATAAAATTAAGTACTGTCTGAAGAAGGTAGTGGCCGCATTTTCTAGAATAATGTGTTTCTATTGAATGAACAGTGTTTTGAAATTGTTCTTCAAGGCTGGCTCCCTACTTGGATTCACAATTCATAATCAGATTATATGTATCCTCAAGCAAAATATTGTACTCAATTCATGGCTTGGTTGGAGAGCATGCCTGTTTCCAAACTTCAT
This sequence comes from Pseudosinella alba, assembly GCA_034700485.1. NCBI lineage: Eukaryota > Metazoa > Arthropoda > Collembola > Entomobryomorpha > Entomobryidae > Pseudosinella > Pseudosinella alba. Next base: position 41,539 of record JAQIXQ010000071.1, read on the forward strand.
AACAAACATGATAATATATTATGATTATAATCATTAACGAATTTTATTATTATAAGCTGAAATATTATATTCAAACATGAATAGGTAGTCACATCTATACTAGAAGATACTATCTATACCTATGCTAAATGATAGTGGGCTATAGAGCAGCGGGAAACGAAGGGATCAATCTCTGTCTGGGAGGCTTCAAATGAACAAAAGAAGACAAAGGAATTGAAATATTATCATTTTATCATATCAGCTTTACCTGCCTTTTCTCCTCATTATACTGATTAGGAGGACTTTCGCTTTTGTTAATCAGATTTTGTGTCTTCATCGTTAGTTTGGATTGAAATGAAAGGGTGTCACGTTTTTTTTGTAACGAACTGCACGTGCTCGATTGTTTGATGAAACTAAAGACAGGGCTAGTTATGATTATTATGACCAACTCGCCAGAAAGAAATGAATGGTTTGTGTTTGTACAGCTTTATTATTATTAATTAGCTCGACTGATTGACACACACGTAACATAAAATGAAATAAAATCCATGAGTATGCAAAGTATGAAATAAGAAGGTGGACACCAAAGCTGCGTCGCTCCAGCAAAGTCATGTTGATGAAAATATTAATTAACTTAGTCAAATATTCCTAATGTTGGCTACTGGCTACGGCTATTTTAAAGCCTATTATGTACATCCTTTTACTCTGATGGGTATTCGTATAGACCCGAATGTTCGGTTAATTTTTTTTGTTCCTAAATTAATTCCAAAGACTAGAGGCTTATTTGCATTTAGCACATATTATATAATACATAAACCGGACATAACTCCACTCTCACTCCATCATCAATCGATTCCTTCCCTTGTGCAGCTTTTTAGTTGACTTTCTCTTTCGCTTTCACAAGCCCGAATAAAGGGAACTGTTTGCCCTGAGGAGTAGACTTTGTTTTAGGGAGAGACTATCTCAGGACGTGACTTCAAAAACAATTTCCTGTAATAAAATTCAATGAAGAGGGTTAAACAAGCTATATGGTTTGTAGGCTCCATGTATGTATTTATGAGTTTACTTTTGTTGGCCAAACTCATCCTAAATATATACTGTGTGCATTTATTTTGCATTGGCTGCTTTCACTTCCTTTGCTTGCTTGTCCAAGTCTTGGCGTGAGAAATACGTAGAAACAAGTTGGGGAAGGATAGGGTAATCCAATATTTCCCCCCTGTGATGTCGATGCTAATGGTGATGTGATGACTGTAGTTTTAGTTTTTATGGGATTCGAAACACTAACCTTGCTGCATGTAAATGATACAATCCAATTCCTTCTTCCCCACACCATGGAATTGAAACACAAGTTGTTTTAGATAATGGTTTTGGCAATGATTCCCAAGCTATAACTAATGATAATGAATAAAAAACAATCGTTTTTCTCACTTCCCCTTCGACAGGGGAAATGACGTTGGTTGGTTGGTTGGTTGGGAAAGTTTGAACTTGCATTTAGTTGTAAGTACAATTGTAAATAATTCAGCCTCTCAGCTTTCTAATTTTTCAGCGGAACCGGTGAAGCATTATATGGTCAGCCTTTCGGGAATTTGATCATGTGCTTGGGATACATTTCGATTTCCCTTTGACCTTATAACCAAACCAGCCATTCTCATATGTGCAAGTTCTCATACAATATTGGAGTGCAGTTTCCAGTTTCTATTTTGTTATTGATCTAATCAATTTACTGCTACCTGTAGTGGCTGTAGTTGACCCGTTGGAATGCACAGAACAATCCCAGTCAAATTATTCGAGCTTGTATCGGGTTGGTTTGTGTACTTTTGACCTTACATCATTACCGCATTGCTATAAAAAAACTTCCAATAGCAATTCCAACAATTTCTTCATACTGCATCCCAGCGTGTTTTTTTCTTCCAGGGAGCCCATGGCTTATTCAGGACGCGGGGAATTGAAATAGACCCACATTTCGGATTGATTCCATTGGGATGTAATCCATACACAAGCGTGGTAGTATCCGCCGTTTTTTCCCTGAGCATGGCAACATTTACCCTCGATTTCGAACTCCTCGAATATCAAGCATTGGATGTACTCGGTATGTACTTCATCCATAAAAAATGTTTATTTTTTAACTGATACAAACAGTCACAATAAGGTACAGTGATATTGCCAGGACCACTTACCCTCCACCCTGGAAACTGTACTCTAGGTGGATGGTGTACTTGCATAATTTTTGGAATATCGCTGGAAAAGTGGAATCCCTTCAGTAACAACGGACTGGGTTGCATTGCGCTTCCCCTTTGCAAATAAATGAAGAGGACCTCAGGGAATTGAGGTTGGGTTCGTTCCACGCGCAAGCTGACAATGATGGACGAGCGTTATTAACTTTGAACTGGCTGAGAGATGGAGGAGGAGACGCGAGAGGAGGACTAAGTGCCACTGCTTACACTATGTATAACATTAGCTGGTAGTCACTGCTCCTCATTCACCAATATAATATGCAGGGCTTTTAAATACGTAGGTATAGTCTTTTACCGATGGACTGTGACTGTGAAGAGAAAGTCATGTGGATATTTGTGGAAAATGTAGGTTGTAGGCTGAGGTAGCCTGACTCAACAATTTATAGCGTGTACACAGTGCCCTACATAAACAGAGATACATTGGTAGGTACTTACAAGGCTCGGATAATATGTAATAGGATATGTTTATGACCTTTATATTTTCCCCGAAGATGTGGATGTGGAGTGGAGTCGAGCGGAGTTTTGAAATTTTTAAGGATAAATGGGTGTTGGATTTACATACATATTAAATATGTGGGTCAGCATGATTTCCATTCAGGAAACGTGTCTGAGCGTGCTTGCTCCGACAAGCTCGATAACCAACCTATTAATTACAGAGGGGAAATCTAGAAAGTGTTAGGGAGAGTGGGAATATGGGCACTGGAGATCAAAAGGCGAAGGACACATTACATGGAAGTAATTTTCCCTGATTAATTAGGAATTCTTAGCACAATTCACGAACCAAAGTCCAAATACAAAATATGAAATTCAATTCATATTCAAACTTCATGCACTATAAAACCATCAAAAAAAACATCTCATATTAATATGAATCCAGCATGTTTGAAGTTGGCTTGGCACGTCCACCCACGAGAATAGTCAATGTGTCGTTTATATGTTATGCTGGTGCCCTAACCTTTTCAAACTATTTTCATATGTGGGCAATTAGACAACAGTGGCAGCTCCAGATGAGTTATTAGTTTATTCAGATTCGTTAGATTAACCTGTTTGTACATATGAAAAGAAGTGAAACTATTTAGCAAGAACTTTTACTTCTTCCATCCGTTTAAATCCGCAGAGGGAATTGGAATACCGGAGTTATATAACATTGGCCTTTCAAAATCTTTTTCTGCAAAAAAAAAGTTTCGCCCACACGACTTTCTGAAGTTAGTGAAAGGGAACATATTATGCAGCTAATCCGACTAAACTTGACTTTTTCTCGTGGAAATCCCCGGTGAAACTGTCACATTATAGAAAATATCTGTGGGTTTCCATTGAAAGGGCTTAGAAATTATCTTTCTGTTTATATGAGGGTTCCTTTCTGTAAAAATGGGCCGCACATAACAACTATTATATCTGAAGCGATTGCTGAACAATTCTGTCAGCGTATTTCGTACCAGCTAATGTATCAACCAGCAGAAATTTAGGTATGTAGCATCTATAAAGAAAATAGATGTCTTTCATAAACTATCATAATTCTCTTTTGGTTGACCTACCAGCAGCAGGAAATGTGTAGGGGTGACCTTTTCCTTTCCTCTTAAAGCCCCTTCCTTCATTTCAACTCGACCTGCATATTTCTAATAGACTGGGTCAGATTATTTATTGTGGATGCATTAATAAAACCGCAGTTTTATTATAGTTTTTATATTTTTTCTTCCTCCTGAAATTAGAGAAACAGGGACATGGAATTTTAGAACGAAGGGACAGCAGAGCAATAAGAGGAGAGGACCAAGAACGCAGAAAAAAAATGTACGAGTTCCACTTAGCAAGTCATGCGAGGAAGAAGCCTTGGAGACTTTTACTTTTTCAGATTGTTTGGCCCGTCTCCGCTCCCTGGACTTTCTCCAGTTCAGTGAGAGTTAGTTTGTTGAAACTGGGAGAGAAATTTTTCTCCCTTTACATTGGGACTTGGAAATAGTCAGAGAGAGAAAGGGGGAGAGAAGAGCACTAAAACTCACAGCAAGTGGTATTTTGGGCATCTCATAGAATGAGTTTCATTCACTTCTGCATACCATAAAAAGGCCAGCCAGAGAGAGGGAGACGAAGGAAGTAGTGATCGTAGGTATAGTAGTAGCCATTCACTATCATATCATCATACTACAAATATATTCCAATACTTAATGGGTTTAGCATTGTACAATACTTTTTTATACTTCACCATCACTTGCTCAAAGGTAGGGAAAAGAACTGGCTAAAATCACACTATAATTCCCATTGGAACAGTGCCATCACCATAAATATCTTTTGCTTTCCCGTCCAATAATTTCCCCTTTGTTGCCAAAGTCAAAGTGACTGAGGAAGACGAAGTGTATAGGTTTTTATAATATCATTCTTCTTCTTCTTCTTGAGAGAATAATAATAGAAGTAGGTAAATGCGCCCACGTACAGAGAGTCTGGGAAAGGAGAATAAAAACCATCTTATTTTCTTCTAGTCATTCTTTTTTATATACAAAATATCTACTTATAAGGAATTTTACTTTTTTTGGATGGGACCATTGCACCGGCGAAACAACTTGATGTATTTATTGGAACAAACTACGTTCTATATGTGCCATACATAACTATACACAGTCTGCTTGAAGAAACTAAAAAGTTTTTTAAAAAGAGCTTTAGTACTTTCCACTAAATTGCCCCTTCTGTAAAATGAATAGTCCGTGCAATCATACGAGCATATACGTACATATACATGCATGAATTTATTCATAAATATTGGCAGCGAGAATTTCACGTTTCACTCAACTTATTTCTATAATATAGTACAATATACCTCACACTCATAAGGCGACATATTCCAATTTTCTCCGGAAGGCATTAACAACGTGATGTCTTTCAGCACCGTCAGTCAACTTGAAAGGATTGCATGTGGGTTATAATTGAGATAAAATATGTGTGAAATGAAGCATGCCACAGTAACAACAAGGGGACCAAAGTACATTGTACATTGTGCATTGTACTTGTTACATTTTTATTACTACGTGCTGCGCTATGCTGGGGTCTGACAATAAATATGAAGTATGAAATAAAAATGTTTTATGAGCTGTGTCAGTGCTAACGTATAAATTGTTTGTTGATTGTCAGTTGATAACATCATAAAATCAAATATTATATTATGCTTGCCTGGTTGGATATGTGTTTGACATTGTGCATATATTATATCTTTCTCTAGATGAGCTACCTTGTAAATCCGGACGGGTATGAGACTCGTCACTACTGCTGGATGTCCATCGAAAAGGGGATGGTTGTGTCTTTTATCGTCCCAGTGTTTCTGCTGATTGGGGTAAGTTGTTAATTTTGAAATAAATATAGTTATATTCTTATCATAGTATCGCAGTAAGGAAGTATAAACTTTCACCTGGAAATAATTTCAGTCCTGAAATGGGATCACTTTATAATATAAAGGCATCCATTAAGGAACTTGGTAAATGGAACGAAACAAATCACAAAGATCCTTATTTACTATGTATATAAAATTGATAAAATGTGTAGCATGTTGCGGTATCATCCTAGCATTCCCGATGAGCAAGAGTCAAAATAAGAAAAATTAAGTGGGGAAGATTACCTCATCCTTACCCATTTCCTTCCTATATCCTCCTCCAAACGGAAGACAAACTACTTAAGCATGACAATGTGTAGGTAGCTACTTTCCCCAAACAGCTTTCACCGGAGCATCATGCATGAGCAGAGCAAGATCCAAGAAGAGTAAAAAAAATGTGATAATACCTGGCTTTACTCCTTCTGCAAAGCCTTCCACTTTCTCCTCATCATCCCCTATCATCAACAAAATAAAACGTGTTCTGTTATTTTGTGCATTGACCTGGAATATATAGGTCGCCCGTGTTATGTTCACCTTTTCTTCTTTTCCTAAATGTATATGAATATCACTACTACAACAATGCAGTGACTTCGTGCCAACCCGTTTACAACATTTTATGCATATAACTCATTCGTATATATATGTAGGTCGAGCACACTTGCTAAATAAATCATCAAAAATCCCACAAGCCAGCAGCTAATGATGAATTATTAGACTTTATGAGCTACAAACTGGATAGAGGATCATAACTTGCTAAATTGCTACACATTTCCACTCCTACCACCTTTCCGTAATCATTTCTTATATGATGTAGGCGTAAGATAGTAGAATGGGGAAGTACCTAAATACCTACCTACCTACCTATGTGCAATTTTTATCTTTTGCTTGGAGACTTTACACTAGGTATATGAAATGTGGAAATTTTTCTTACTCATTTTCACAACATCATCATCCCGGAACTTTTTTGTGTCTCATATCCTTCTCCGGGAAGCTCCTTTCCCCACATATTTCCCAACTTCTTTTTTTGTTGTTTTTTTTTGCTCTTCGGTGTTGGCTTGGCTTGACTGGCTTTAGAGGAAGGATGCGACTTTTACTTCCGAAAGGATCACGGATGTTTATTAAACCAGATGAATTTATACCTGTGAAAAATTTTCACGGTGGCTGTGCCCATTCATGTGTATGCTGGGTTAGGAATATGCTCTTTTGGAGATGGCAGATATTATTATGTATTATTATAATTTTCTATAGTATTATGCATACAAATTGGGTTATATTTAGGCTTCGCTTTGCATACGTATCTGCATCAGGCAGAGAAAGTTTTTATTTGTTTGTGCAAGTTTATCTCATCCCATCACATGAGTTTCCTTCTCATGGTAGGGAGCTAGTTACGAAGACAAATACACTCATCAATATACATAAATTAGTGTGTTATCTCAACCACTGACGTGAGTAAGGGGAGGGGTGGGATGGAGATGAGGATGCAGATAAAACATATTTTATGCTAGTGCTTTAGAGATAAACAGGAAACATGACGTGTACACATTTTAAGTTTTTCTTTGTTTAAATTACTGTAATAAATAGTGTGGCATGTTGACTTTATTGGGCTTCTCAGCTTAAAAGGCCATATATAATCTGGGATAATCTAAGCCAGGTTGTGGTGTAAATATTATCCTCCTTCAGTTTCAATGGGACGTGTAACATTTCAAAAGGAACGAGGGTTTGATAGGTTAAACTAATAAACACGTAAATGATCATAAATCATATTTTACAGACCCCAGCCACTAATCAACCCCCGTGGAAATTGCCACTTTTTTTATTAGTTTCCTGTTGAGTAATAATATGCTAGGGACGTCACTGTAATAGTCAGATAAGACCTGCCTATTAATCCTCAAAAAGGATATGAGATGAGATGATAATTGATACTCACCGTGCAGTAACCAGATTACAGTTCGCAACTTCTTTATAGCCTCGTTGATTAAAACCACGGAGGTTAGAGGATCACGTACGTACCTTACTTTTAATTCAGTTTTACTTCATATTTCATAATCAGTCAGCTAGACGTTTCAGACATTTCAGAGTTAGAGCCATCAACCGTCAACCATCAAGGTACTTTTTTTGCTAAGGTCGACTACGGTAAACTTCAGGCTTGACATGAGCAGGTCTCATTTTTTGTAGGGAACATGCCAGAATCAGAATTATGACCATCCTTAGCAAACCACCAGAACAAGCCAGAAAACCACGAACCAGCCAGGTTGTGATATTGGTTATCCTTTTACATAGTTTTAATGAGCAAGAGTTTTCGCATGTGTGTGGGTGTGGACCATCATTTGTCTTGTCGTTTTCTAATGAATATTCATATTCCATCCACCAGCATGACGGAGCCACTTGCTTATACATATTCAGGAAAAGTTCTAGATGATGATGGTGATGATGATAAAGCAGCTGAAAACGTATCAAATTTCTCATCAACAACATTCAGCGTGTTTAGTGACACCCACTTTCACATCATAAGTCAGGGAGAAAGGTAAAAAGAAAGAAAAAGCATGCATGCATAAATGCGTGATGGGAAGGGGATGATGGGGATCCATCTCTCCTAAGAACAGAGATTTTTCAATTGGATAATTACCATTGTGAGAGTGAAATGAAAACGTCGCTCATCATCACGGCTCATGATGGCAGGGTTTTCATAAACTTGTCAAGGGGAAAGTAGGCTGTAGCGTGCTCTTTCCCTCTCAGCCCTTTCGTTTTAGTGAAATTAGTTTCTTTGTTATAAATGGAGAGCCATAGAATTTCATTATAAAATGACCTTAATGTATCCGTCGAGGCCACTCGAATTCTTCATGAAAACTGTTTCATCACATTTTAGAGGGGAAAGGGAGATGGAAGGAAACGGGAAGAACTAAGGAGCTTTCCCTTTTTCATCAACGTGATCTTACCAAACCACTCACCTTACTTACATTATAGAACTGATGTGAAGAGGATATTTTTTGCTAAGGAATGTCGCCCCATCCTGGAGAAAGCAACATGGCATAGCATCACCATCAAATAAAGGAATCCTATACACTCCCTGATTATGTTTCCTTCTATCTGTTTGGTCGACTCTGGGCTCCACTTTTATGCTTACTTATTCCTGGCTTGGCTTTCTCCCCAGTACAACTTTACATATAAGCTGACTGAATCAAATGTTATTCTTTGTTGTCAGAGATAAGAGGGAGGCTTCCATGTCTGTGGAGAAAGTAGTCAGACTTTTGCTCTCTCTTCCTCTCTTGCTCATTTCTAGAGAGAACTTGGAAGGGCTTCATTTCACTCTGAAAAAAGGAGAAAGGGAGGAGAGAGGAACACAAAAGGGAAATGAAAAGTGGAAGATGAGAGTCTCTCCATAGCTTACATATTATTCCACTCCCATATTCTCCAGAGGAGAGGGAGCTGAGGGAAAAAAACGAACAAATATTAATGGATGAGGAAGTACAGGCAATATAATAATGGGAGAGCGAAATGCTTGCCGTGGTGGCAGTGAAAGCTCACTCAGGTACGATTGGTTACTCTCGACTGCATCAACTCACACACAGTCATAGTCATAGTCAGTATGCTCTGTCTGTGTTTTGTCGGTTCAGTTGGCCAGCTTGCGACTACTTTCTTTCTGTTTAGGGTTATTTTTCTCTATTTTGCTTCATCGTGTGGACCACTTAAGCCTAAACTTTTTTTCTCCTCCTTTTATGATGGAGTCCTTCTACGGCTGGCTACCTTCCGTCCTTTTCTATGATGATGATAATAATGTACCTTTCATGTGTTGGGAAAAGAAAAGTAAGAACAATAGAAGAATATCTTAAGTACGTACTTGTTATGGACTAGCTCTACTCATCGTGAGCCACCACAAGACTGGAGCAGCATTATTATCATCATCACATCACACTGCTCTCGCTCTCTGTGGCTATTGCTAAGTATATTGCTTTTATATACATAGCTGGCTCCAGAATATAATAGTGCTTGAGCTACTCTCTCTTTCTCTGAATAACTCGTTTCCTCTGCTTGGAATCTCCATAAATCATTTCACTTCCGACAGTTATAGCCTGTGAAGCTCTGGTGATGATGGTGATGATGATGATGGTTCAGTCAGTGTAATATATAATGCCCGTTCCAGTGGTTTGATTTCTTCTTTTTGATCCACTAGTCTATAAAATCTTTTGGACTTTATAAAATAATATGGTAGTGTGTTGTGAACAGGATGAACTTGCTCATGTGGACATGGTGCATTTTCTTATATAGTATAAATATAAATATGATAGGAAGACATTTGTACATTTACCATATTCTTCTTATATGCAATGGTACGATTTATTTGCACTTTGCAGTAGTTTGCAGTTATTAAATGTACAGAGATATGATAATGCAGATAACGTAAAATGACTGGGGTTTGCTGTAATAGCAAACTGTAAGTATGTCAGCTAAACTGTAATTAATAATGTAATTATAGGATTTTCGGAGCCTGGTTAGTGGTTGGTATCTGTGTCTAGGTAGATGGAAGGAGTTCCTCTGTTGTTTTTGTTGCTGTTGTTATCTTTTAACAAAGAGTGAATCAATTTCTTGATGAGAAAACCAACCTAACCAAACGGCATCTATCATGTCAGCCCACTTCCCCATCCAAAGACGGAATCTACAGGCAACAGCAACGGGTCTGAATGAGATGGGGATGGGAACGGGAAGATAAAGAAAATGAATGAACAATAACGATCATCTTGTTTTTATTTACTTGGTTTCCCCCTGAAATGACGATGTTGCCGATGCCAGCAACCGCCAGAAACTCTGTCGTCGCCACTTCCAGCCATGGCTCACGATTCACGACTCACGACATTCAATGCATAAATCCATGTGTTATATGGGTAATCCAGACGAAAACTATTTTTCACTGATATATATTGCTTTTTTTATTCTTTTCTTCCTCTTTGTTCCCCCCTTCCCCCTCCTTCCTCGTCGGCATATTCGAATGAAGCATATTATTCTACATAAAAGCCGAACGATTATGTCCATACACGTTTGTATTATTTATGGTCTGTCTACTGGCGCCACACAAACTATTCGAAGGAAATCAGTATCGGGGCTGCACTGGCTTTGAAAAATTGTATGGCAGTTTGGAAGGATGAGGATGAGGTAGGAGGAGGAGGAGGGAAAGGATTTTAATAATCAACTACATAACTTTATACGACACATATCTCGCTCCGGCTATATATGAGGGAATATTTCAAGGCATTCGTTTTTATTTATGGGCAACAAAGGGGCTTTTCCCTTTCCATGTAGGGTAATACATTGCACAAACAATTTAAATAAATGTTTATCCGGATCCGGTCAGGTTAAAGATGGTAAAAGTGACCCAGTTTAAAATAAAATCAAAATCAAGCTTTTGGGTAAATCTGCCAAAATAAAGCGATTTTTTTTTGTCGTGGGATGCATTGTCCCAATTCGTATCGCATTCGATAACAAGGTGAAAGTGTCAAAAGGGAAACCTCCAATTTGTGCATTGCTCTGTTGTGGTTGTACACACTAATAGGGTTGTACACCCAACAACTACGACTTTTCACACCGCAAATTACAATACGGAGTGATCTGCGACTGGAGAAAGTACCTACCAATTTGCACTGCGTTGCAATGCTACTACGATCAAGAGGATTAGCACATTTTGGGGCATTCAAGGTAAATTCATTTCGCATGGATTGTGCATTAAGTACTCTTATGATTCCCAGGTATATCAAACCATGTATACCGAATTTTCTGATATGAACACAAACACTCCACTTTCTCCTCATATACCATGTCATGACTGCACCTGATTCAGTGGTGGTATCTATCTACCTAGACTAGACTACTCTTGACTCTTGAATGTTGACGCAAAAGGGAGCATATTTTTGGCAAGGATCGTTTTTTGCCAAGGTGCTCCATCCCCTCCACTGGAACTAACGTTATGCGCCACGGTGGTGGCCTGGCCTGGCCTGACGATGAGTTCTATTAACAAGCCTGCACTTTTACATTATTTTTGCTGGCTGTTGTGCTTTCTCTGGGATTGGCTTGGCTCCTCCCGGAGCCACTTTGTGTCAGCTTCAGCATCCTTGCAAAATGATATAGATGCTCACAAATGGACTGAATATCACAGTTAATCACAGCTGGAAATTATTTTTTGTACCTTTGGCTTGTTTTTAGCACGACTGAAATGCACCCCCGGTGAATATATATATATCTGCAGCTCCAGATTTGCAATGGAAAATAGTTATGTTATGGTAAAATTTTGGGGGTGATGATGATGATTATGATGCTGATGGGGATGATAATGCAGAGTAGTAAACCTCGACATGAAAAATTTGAGAGTGAGGATATGAGTGAGGAGAAGTGGCCTCCATGCAAGTGTCGTTGGTGTTGGCGGGCATGTGGCTGTACTTATGTATGTTTGTTGCACTTTCCTTTCCCATTTCAACTGGGGAAATCGTGCCACATTTGCATTTATATAGGCCGGGGATGAGCCGTTAACGGGACAAGTAAACCATAACGGCTATTATTTGTGTTGGGCTGATAATGATGTTAACTGGAGGCGTTGGTCGTATCATTTCAGCTACGTATAAGGGCAGAATAATATGTTGATCCAGTCCCTCCGGAACTGTCCCGTGACATTTATCAATGTCTCCTTTCAAAATAATCGAGATTGACGAGCCTGGAGCGTAACCACAATGCAACTTTACATAAAAACGGGGGAATTGACTTAACCCTGATATTGAGACTCATCAATTACCCCAGTGGCATTCATCCGTTTCCCATTTCCTCCTAACTGTTTATTCAAGTTTGGAGAGATGGGGAGAGGGAAAATAATCTGTAAGTATCTCATTAAATATAGAAACCTTGAAGACCAGTCACATCCTACCAGATTTATGCTCCTTTTTACGTTCTAGAAAATTCCATTCACATTAAATCGACAAAAAATGTTTATTTCTTTCTCTCCATCTCTCTCTCTCTCTCAGCAGCAATGTAATAAAAAGGTATATAAAGTGATTGAAGATGAAATGATCTCCTTTGAAAGTCCCTATTCTGGGAATGCGCATTATATAAAGTATTTTATTTTTCCAAAGTAAAAACAAACTTTAATTTTGCAAGTGAATTTCAGAAATTGTAATGTAAGTAGGTACTCGTACTCACTACGAGTACTACTTACTCTACTACCTATTATTGCCAAGCTCATTTTATTTATCGTGAAACCAATGTTTGAAATTATATATTATACATGCCATCACGGGTCGGTTACTTTCCATGAAAGACATTTTTATCTCTCCGGAACAGTAACGCTTCCCTGCTTGCCTAGTAACCCATTGAAAACCGATGACGTTATTCGTTCCCCCGTTCCCTTCCCCCTCTTTGTACTATTGCTTTCATTTTTTGTTGTACTGCTCACTCTTGTTTTTTTATGTACACCGCATCCTGTCTTTTTTTGGCTAACTTTCCTTTCTCTCTGTCCAACTTCCAACTTCTTTTTATTAACTACCCTAGTTGGAGTTATAAATAGTTAGTTGCTGTTTTGCCCTTTTATGTTCGGAGGAGGCTGGGACTGGGAGAGAGGGGAAAGAGGTACGCGGAGATCCATAGGAGATATGGGAGCCTATCTGGACTACAAGTCCCTTTGAACATGTTTTACAGTGACTTTGATTAAAATGGGGCGTTATACTGCCTGAATATTTTGTTGCCCAAGAGTTGTCCCATCATCATCAACAACAGATTTAAAATTTCAGGCACGTCAGATCAAACAGAGAGACGTGTGCGGACGCTCAAAATATTGGAGGGGAGGAGAGGATGTGGGGTGGCTTCAATGAATATACATGTGAAGCAATTTTTTTATATTAGGCAGCATTCTCCCCGTATCTTTAATACACGGACAAATAAATATAGAGCGGAGCAGCGTCATCAGCATCATCATGATTTCCATTGATTTTTAGTCAAAGGGCCATCGCTGTCATTTTCAAAATGTGTAGGTTTGGAATGACAGAAAAATTACTTTTGAGATAACGGGGAATGGGGGAACTCGTGTGAATATTTTCAATTGTAGCGGAGTACATAATGAATGAATGTGTGTGCAATTTTGTTGGTGCAGCGGTTCAGTTTGGTACGGTACATGGAAAAAACCCTTTTTATATTAAATTCCTCGGGGCAGTCAGTGAAGTTGGATGAGCTGGTACGAGTACGAAAAACGAGTGATATGGAATGACGGAAGAAAAAAATTACTTCTTGCTTGTGAGATTGAAGGGTGGCACGGAAAGAGGAATTGTAAAAGACAGGGAAAACATGAGGGAGAAGAAAAACGAGGAATTGGTTTTGGCATGAATGACTTTCCATGTCAGTATTTAGCAAAATTAAACTGCCTCGAATTGTAACTAACTAACGCTTAGAGTAGTTATATACGAGTACATACTACTTTTACATCAAGTTGGAAATATTTAGGTACCAATGCCGTAGAAAGATATTCTTTCACTTTTTCGCAGTTTATTACGGAGCTGGAGACGTAGCTATGTCTTCCAGAAGTTTGCCTGTCTGCCCGTTGGCTCTGTGTTCTCGTCATTATTTGTTCATTTTAAAGCTAATGTTTGAACAAAGATACTGGACTGGAAGGCGACAGTGAATATTTGTCAGTATCAGCCGATCACTTCAAGAGGATCAAAAGTCAAAACAGTGTATTAAATAGAAACATGCAATACGTGCATGTCGAAAATATAATTTTGTTTCGCAACGATAGTTAATATTCATCAGGTAATGCATTGATTCAGTACGTATCTATTCAAAAATTACAGGCTAGTTGAGATGCTTGTCAATATCAAATTATCATTTACGAAATATTTTGGACATATTTCAGAGGATGATTGTTTGCAATTCGGTCAATTTTGGTGCAATGTTTACTTTCAGCTCCGTATTTCCGTTGTAGAAGAATTTATGTCGCAAATCATTTTAGTGCCAACTTTACACATATCTGACTCGTTCGAGAACGGGTTCGTGGTTTTTTCCTTGGCTCTCAGTTCCTTCCCAGGATACGACTAATTCGACTAATTGTAAGAAATGAACGGAATGCACAATTCAACGCTACTCCCTAGTAAGTATAAATAGGCATACGACTGGAAACGAATAATTCAACTTTTGATATGGAATGTTGCTTAAACATTTATCGGTGACGCTCTGATTCTTAGTCTTTGATACAACTGGACATTTGGCGCTAAGGCAAGGAATATGTGATACTTAATCCACGCTTGAATGAACGATATTTATCATCACTTTTTGTCACCCATACTAAACATCCCAACGCCATTGTTTCTGTAGTAAAGCTAGTTAAGCAAAAAAAATTAAGACTAGAGAAATTGACTGCTGCTCCCATTACCATTACCCGCATTCACAATATCTGCACTGCCTTTACAAATATCTCTCTGAAGCATACACGGATTTGGCAATCTTTCAACTTACTTAACCAATGGTATAAAAAAAATCCGAAGTCGGTGCCGAAAATCGAAATAAAATGATATGACAAAGAGGGAAAAGGAACATGACGACTTTCTCTTCGTATTTTGCTAACTGTCTTTGACCAACCCTTTCCTTCCGTCCATGGACCCACTTTGGAGTTATCATCATCATCACCTACATTTTCCAGTCCTGTTTCTTTTTTCTCCCACACAACTTCCTAAGAATCGAGAAAAGAGGCACTGCGGAAGGGACTGGGTGAGTTACAAGAGAATCATAAGTACTGTGAATGAGAGAATTCGAATCATATATCCATCTATGCCTGCACTGTGCGGAAATTGGTTAGACAGGGCATTTCTAGATTTTTCCTCCGGACTGAACTTTAGAAGTTAATTTATGATCTTTCCGCTCATTGAAAGGTACTATAAAGCTCGCCCGCACTCAGGACAAACACCAACAGACACTCATATAAACTCATTTATTTACCGGGGCTGGATATATTCCATTCCCCGTATATGCTATAATGACAGCCTACAAATGATAACTTTCGTTTCACTTCGTTCATTCCGCGATTTATTTATTGGAGGAAAGTGCCATGCCACCGTCCAAAAATAGTCCAAGTTTCAGTGAAAGTAAAGTGCTCCCCGTCCCAAGTACTTGTTTATAAAAGACGATAAAAGTTAGCTAAAATTATGAAAAAAGTCGAGAGGGAGGGATGGGGAGCAAAAAGCTTCAATTGAGGAAATGTAGTTTACATAGATATATCTCTAGCTTGTGTGTGCACTCATTCACCATGCTTTCTCCCAAGTTATCTTTGAATAAAGAGGCTTAAATATAAAGCATCTTGAAAGAAACTTGTCTCTTAACTCTCTTTTTCGGGAAGAGAGAAAAGGGGAAAAGAGCAGTGTCCCACAGAAAAAATAGCATGGAGCCAATTTGTAGTTTGTAGTTCTATTTCAAATGCACATTTATGTACCCACATATCTGTCCCTCCTACGTGAAATTTCTGTTAAGGCATAATATAGCCATATAGAAAAATATAGGGAAAATGTCGTTCTCATAAGTAGAAAAAACTCTGACTAGGAAGGAAAAGGAACCCTCCTTCTTTTTTTTAAAAAAGAAAGAGGAAAAACCTAAGAAACCCATTCATTCAGCCACCCACTGGCTGTTTTCTCCAACCAAACTTACTTTCCGTAAGAAGGAGTTTTTTTCTTCTCCTTCTTCTTCTAAAAACGTGGAAGGAAGAAGAAAAAACGGGAAACTATTCTCAAGAAAGAATAAAAAAGGGAGAAGAACTACTAGTGTGATGTGATCATTAAGCAGCTTTTCTTTTTTCATGAAAACCTCACGCAGTGAAAGTGGCATCACAAAAAAATACATGGAGCATACTATCAGGACTACTTTTACTAGAGACTAGGACCATTCCCTTTTAAACTGCATAAAAGCCCCTTTTTGAAATCAATGGATGGATGTTTTCCTCCAACTACTTCTTGATTCCTTTCTTTCCCCTTTTTGTAAGTTCAAGTAGCTAATGGGTGCGATAACGATCGAAATGGCAGAGGAGAGAAGGGTTTTATGTCTATTTATCTATCAATACCACAGGAAAATTTTTTCTCCCTAACAGCAAAATATAATGATTTTGTTTTCCCGGGGAGCAGCAGCCTTAGAAAAATTGTTTTGGTATGGAAGGGGGGAATTGCACACCCAAAATTGCCAGAGATCAAATGCTAAAGTGTGCGGTTCAAAGCAGAGGGGGCTAACTTTCAAGAAGTTTTTTGAGCACTACTCCGTCTCTCATGCTACATTACTCGGTATAAAACCCATCGTAATATGGGTGATGTACAATTACTTAAGTATATAGGTACCTATGTCTGTATATGGTTATATATTTATATTCTTACTTTTAGGGAAAGTTTGATCTTCACTCATCCGTTATGCAAACTTTTCTATTGCTGAAGAAAATCCGCCTAATATAACAGGCGTGAATTGTATGGATGGAATATACAAATGAATACTTAATTAAGATTCTCTCCCCCGAAAAGATCATTTTAAGCTTTCTTATTTGTCACTTAATTTACAAACTAGAGTAACTTAATAAGAGGGATAGAGCTGTCAGTGAATGGAAATCAGAGGAACTTAATTTATCATTTGCTTAATATATTATAAAGCTTCCCTTATAATTCTTTATCATTTTGGTCGAATGCTGTTGCTTTATAGCTTAAGTGCATTACGTTAGAAAAATCGCGTGCTATAATAAAACTTGTACTTTCACTTATAAGTTATATAACTATGTATAAGCTTAAGATATTTATCTTGTACTCAATCCTACTAGAGCAAACCCCTTAAAATATTTAAGTCAGTGAATCGTTCCAGCTTTTAAATTTAAATTCCGCAGTGAAGGGAGCATTTCCCTTTCCTCCAACTCTGAATGAATTTTTATGTCAGGGGCTCTTGTCATGAAGTAGGGGAAGATAATACTATTTCAACACTTCAGCAGCTTATTTGCTCGACTGGATTTTTGAGTGACAGTAGAGCAACTCTTGATGGTTAACTGTATGAAAAAGGGTGAAATATTGAAAAATAAATATAAGAGTACTAATACTAATACTCCAGCACTTTCACTTTCCTGTACTACATGGAAAGAATTTTAGTTATGAAGCTTTTATTACCCTGCCATGGTTGGGGAAAGTTGAGAAAGTGAAGAAATGGAGCATTTCTCTTTGGGCCGTGTCAGTGGAGTTTTTAGTATATTTAGATATATTTCATAGATATTTATGTAGTTTTTTTCATATGGGATAGTGGGGAAGGCAAGGGATGGAAGCATTCTTTGTGACGAGGTTGAAATGGGGAAATTCCATTATTTGTGATGAAAGTACATGTATTCCATTTGGAGTTGTAGTTTTAGCGTTGACTGGTCACGGGAGGATCTTATACCTTCTTGAGGGTCCATAAGAGTAAAGCCAATATTAGCCTTACTCCATATATATTTTCAATAGTTTGGAGTTCCTTGATTGAATGACAGAAAGTCCTTTCTTTGCAACTTTTATTTCCATTCTCTTTTTGGTTTCCTGAAACAGGCTTCTTCTTCTCCGGTGTAGTGGTGGCCCTTTTTGATGACCTGAAAGTACCATTCCACGGCACAAGGGATGATGGTTGGGTTGATATATGTTCCTGACTTTAAGTACTATCAGTGACCAAACAGATACCAAACCAAGCAAAAAGAGAAAGGAAGGGACATTGGGAAAAAAGAACAAAGTATATCTTTAAGTACTAAACCATTCGATTCCAAGAGGGCAAAAAGTTTCTTTCTAAAAAAAAGCTGAAAGAAAACGGGGGCAAGAAAGGACATGAGGGAAGTAGAAAGGCTCTCCAAAATATTTCTAAGGTTTTTACTAACTTGTCAACACCAAAAAATACGACCACCTTTAGCCTTTGAGAATTTTTTGTAATTGTCATGTGTAAACAGGAATGAAATACTTCATATGTCCTTTACCTTACCTATACATAGGTTTTTTCTCTTCCTTTCTGTTTAACTTGTTTCACTCGGCGGGGTTGGGTTGGACGAACACAGTTTACTAGTTACACAACAAAAACTTTGTACAAAACAAGCCAAGCCTAACTAGTCAAACAGTTGGCATTATTAATACGTACTGGTGAAATAGGGAAACGTTCTAAGAAGGGGAAAAAACTTTCCCCTTCAAATTGTGCTAGCAGAAGGAAGCCAAGCCAAGCAATACCAAACCAAACAAAGAAAGGAGTTTTTGTATTGGGATGGGGTAGTGGTGGTGGTGGTGGTAGTGATTTCCCTTCTTAGTACTTTCGGGAGAATCCGAAGGAAGGTTAATAAAAATTGGCAGATGTGAATTGCAAGCCATGTGAGTGCATTGAAGGTGCACATGGTCTTTAGGAGCTTAACTGTTCAGGTAGAGCGAGCGAGAATTATCTTTACCCATCCATACCCGATACCCAACAACAATCTCACATTTTTCTGGTATAAGCATATACTAGTCATACCAGTGTTGAATTACTTAAGCTGTCTTGAGTCTTGCATGTTTCTGGGATTTTTTCTTCTTTTGATTTTGATAAGAGTATTTAATGCTGTCAGCAGAATTTTTCGCTTATTTCGGCAATGGCAATGCTCTTTGGGAAATACGATTATGAAATCGTATCCTACCCCATTGTATTGTGCGGCTTTACGAAAAATAAATCCTTTTTCACTCTCCATGATCATAAAGAAAAATATAGAATTATTTTTTCTCTATATGTCGACCAGTCAGTATCAGTTTCTGGACCGTCTCCATACTTAAGATACAGCAGCTGCCATCATAATCAATAATGAATGGAAACTCTCCCATGATTTGAAATAAAATCAAACACATATAAGCTATGTTCCAAAAATACATAAGCACTTTTGAATGCAGGTGAGAGGGGTAATATAACTAATATATATTTTTTAAAGTATTAAGAAATATGATGGTGTATAGAGCTGTAGAGACCAGTAAGGACACTCGCATTCTCCTTTCTGCGATGTACATTAGACTAAAAATAAGAAGCGATGTTATTATTGACAGTGGGAAATAAAAAGATGTATGATGGTGTCCCATTCCTAGGTGAAAGTTAACCTTTTATATAAGTATTTTCTCTAAGCCTGGCCTGGCCTAAAATACGACAACAAAGACATCTCGTGAAATAGGAGCTACAAGTCAGTGGAGAAAGCTATGATGATATATTGTATAATATAAGTAAGTACAACATTGCATTGAAGATGTATTAAGAAGAATCAGGGCCCCGGTCTGGAGTGTATGCTTTCGTGCATGTGTTGTGATCACGAAAAATATAAGAAGAAAGTGAAAGGGAGAAAGAAGGGGGCTTTTCTGCAACTTCTAGGGAGAAAATAGTAAGAAGACAGGCATAAAGCTTAGAAAGCATTAGAGTAATAAGTATGTTATGTGGTATGTATAAAACTGGATGGAGATTTCAAATCCTCTCTCTCTCTCCCTCTTTCTCATATGAGGATTCTATAGTATATTTGCACTTCAATAGGATCGACACTACTCAAGAGAAGAGCCGGATGGCTACTCTCGAACGGATTTTCTCTCTGTGAAAATCCCTTTCTTCAACTGAGGAAAGTGAGAGAAAATTCATGTTTGTGTGCGGAGGGGCTTGTATATGTATTTTTGGCGTGGGCCGGTGGTATGGTGGTGGTGATGTGTTAGCTGAAGGTGAAATCAGGAGAGCGGAATAAATTTTATAAAATTCTCCCTCTTTTGAGATACTTCGCGTGAGGTACAAGCAGTGTTGTTAATGTCCCATAAATATTCATAGAAAACGAGGGAGATACGTTTACATGATTTAATGTGTGTCTCTCAAGATGGAATATGGGGGAACGATATTTATTCAATCGAATTTCAGAGGTTTTGGGTTTCATATGCAAATTTAAAATTATTCAAACTAGTTAGCACCGCAATTAAGATTTGGGCCGGTATTATGGTATTTACCAAATGTGTCCGCATGGAACAATGACAAGAAGAATAAAATGTAAAATATTAGAATAAACTAATGTAAAATAATAGTTCCATTGAAATATTTTTGCGCCATAAAACAGAGGAAACTGGAACAAAGAAGGGTATTTCAAGCCTAAGTCAATGTAAGTTGGAGGTGAGATGCATTTGAATTATAAAAACTAGCATCATATCATATATTATACAAAATACATCTATCTGCTCAATTTTCAATTTTCCGTTCGTCCTTTTCGTAATCCTTTCATTTACTTTTATAATGCACAAGAGTCATACTAAATGCAAAGCTTGCCTTAATAAGATTTGAGCTTAATTCAAATAAATTAAATTAATAAAAGTATTAATGACACTCCCGCAAATCTACAAGGATCAAGGAATTTTATGAGTAGGGATTACCTAATTGAAAAAGGCAAATTTATCCTATTTAGCACATCCTAATTCTACATGCAATTAAAGAAAGAATAAACGAAAGAAAGGACGTTAGCATTCTTTAATTCTTCATGGAATAATTAAGAGGAACTCGTTTTGCAAATCTGATCACCTGTGATCAAAGAATACTTTGTGTATGCTGATTGGAGATTATTCTTTACGTATTAATTACTTATGTGCAGCACCTGCTCATGTTTTCTAATTAAGCTCCGGGAATTAGAAATGGAATGTGCTCATTACGAGCTAAATCCTTAGTTCCGTTTTCCTGTTCTGTTTGTTTAAAAGGGTTGTATGCTGTCTGTGAGTCTATGTGCGATCTACGGGCCTTATTCATTGACTAATTTTAGATTACATTTGCAGATCGTGGGGATAATGCATGTTGTACATTAACGTGAATTATTGCAAATGAAAACGTATCTTGACACCATTAATGTGTCTTTCTTGAACTTCCACGTTATTTTCTACTGACAGGTCAACTTGTCTTTCTTGTTATCAATAATACGATTATGTGTTTGCATAACTGAGGATTGGGAAGCTGGAATGTGCTTTAATATTTTAGTATACGTTAGTTTTATTTCGTAATGCATTTATATTTTCAGGATACTTATCACTTATCAGTGACAATATAGTAATAATTAGGCTTAGCATAAGACATTAATAAACAATGCTAAAATGTGAACACACATTTATTTTTCTATTACGTGCCTTAGATTTTATAGCTGAGTTCGTTCCAAAAGTCATGACTGAAGAATAAAACTGAACTAATGTGAGAATTTGCCTGGCGGCTATCTAGCTGACTCGGTAATTATTTAATGAAGTCACCGCAGTGAAATTGAATGATTTGTTTAATTTCCGACCGGTTACTCAACCCTGACATGAGGAAGTGGATGAAAATGAATATACAATAAAAGCAAATATGTAAACGCCTTGCGATTTTGCCAATGGATATTATGGCGAAAAGTCTGTTAGTCTAGTCATGACGAATTATGTGTTGGATATCCTGAATTCCTGAAGCCAACACACTCAAAGCCGTAATGCCTACCATGGCATTGCCTTCTCCAAAAACGGTTGGAAACATGCAAGGAGAAAAGATATCCGAATAAAGCCGCACGTCGAGATTTTGGAAGTCAGATCATTTTGGTTTGATTTATGCGGGCTTCTTCGTCTATTTCCTCTTCCTTCGATGTTTTAGGGAATGAAGGGGTACATACATAACTTATATCTTACGAAGGAATTCATCCAGCAAAAGAATACTTCCTTTCGCCAAAAAAAACCAAGCTTAAGATGAATATAGTACCAACACCGGTCTCCTATAAACCGACTTGACTATACTGCTTGTATGAGCTATTTTAAAATATGCGACTTATGATTTGGCACTTTTGTATCTACGGTAGATTTTTCAGAAAAAATGAAGATGTTCGATTTTTCATCTGAGATGAATGGACGGATGATTGAGCAGTAATTTTTTATTGTTCGCTGTTATGTGGCAACGGAGTACCTTTCCTCTGGCATGGCACCAGCCCCACCGGGTTATTTCGAGGCACAATGTATATATTTTGATACTGAATGTCAATCAGATTTGATTTTGATCATAAAATGTGGCTTGGCTGGGGAAAATAAATGGGAACATTTGCCATATATAAATAGGATATCTCTATATGTTCCCATAATGTTTTTATTCCGCTTACTCTGATACATATTGTATGTGTGTGTGTGGAGGGGGGGCTGGGTCGTATTTTGTCATAATCGACCTATCTAACCCCCTTAGATTCCAGATCAAAAGAGAAGTGATGATTTATGATGGTTCCAAAATCAGAGCACACTTGCCTCCTCAGTGTGACGTGGTGAAGAGAGAGGTAAAGTCTCTACTTCCTGACAGTAGACGTTGTTGGAAGAATGGAAGCGGAATTTCCTAGCCCCCTTCTCCTTTAAAATTTTCCTTCGCCCAGAGAAATCCTGAAGGGATGTATTTGAGTGTGGGGAAGACGTAAAGATGGAAAGAGAAAGCAATAAGAGAAAGGTGCAGATGCTACTGGCTTGGTTGCCATTTCCGTTAGTGATGGGGAAAATCCGTGGAGCTTTTTAGTACTCCCCTCTACAAAAAGTTAGCAGTACAGAGGAAGAGGAGGAAATGGCCTCGTTTTTTGACGGAATTAAAATGACTTTCTTTGCCCTTTCACTTTACATAAAGTAGTATGTATGTACCTAGGATCTAGGTATGTATATTGGAGAATAACTAGTTGATACAGAATGGGGAAAGGTTTTTGATTCCATCCCGTCCCCTCTGCCGTACATATTCCTTTTGTAGTCGTTTTGAAAACTGGGGTTCTCTCAGCCACAAACTCATATTCTGAATTTGCGGAAGCCGTTTGTGCATCTTTTTTCTCTCCCCCTTTCACTATATCTAACTGTAACTTGTTCTCCAAGTCTAAAATGGAAAATGATTATGAAAGGTTTTGGAGCTGAACTGGAGAAAGAGAAGGCAAAGAGAAAAGTAAGGTGATCTGTCTTTCGATCTGTCGCCTCCTTTCCTCAGTCATCCTTCACTGTCCCAATAATGCTCACAGCGTCTTATTTCCGTTACGCTCATTCCATTGTTCATCCCCTTTTATGGGTTACATATGTTTTCGCCGGGGAAGGTATGACGAGATTCGAAAAGTTACTATTAAAGAGAGAATGATTTCCTCAAAACGAATTCTAAAAGTTCCTGTCTACGATGGGATGATGGGATGGGATGATGATGAGATGATGATGTTGATTATGATTAAGCTCGTATTTTTCACTCTGGAATTGGAGTACAAGTTACCCGGGCCAAATCTAGTTAAGGTTGGGACATTAAAAGAGTTGTACAAAGTCATTAAGTATGTGAGATGAGAGATAGGGAGAGCGTGAGTAAATACGCTCTCGCCTTTACATCATCAAGTTACGAATTTGAATAGATCCTTCAAAAACTGGATGGATGAACTAATTCCAGTATCATATTCTCTCTGAATGTGAGACGACTTTTTCAGTCAGGTGGAAAGTGTCAATTTACTTGACTATACGCGGGGACAAGGACGATGTAGATGTCGTAAGAGGAAGATGATGAAGAGCAATAAAAGGGAAACGAATGCTTTGATTTCCTTCACAAAAGTTACTTCACACTGGGCTTTAGATTACAGGTTTTATAGGATGGCGTCAGACGACATGTCACAAATGACTCCTTTGTTATATTTGGCTCTAGAATGGAGAATTCCTTGCTTTTTGTCATTTCATGCACTTGTCAGGTCGAGTACGGGTTTACAGAAAACTGGCGTAATTGGAGTATGATTCACAAACTTCTACTTGAATTTATTTCAGTCCCATTTTGTTCCTGTACATATTTCATGTGTTTAATTACAATCAGGTCATGTCAAGTTTTACTGAAATCTTTTTGTTTTTTTTTGTGTTAAACTCAAAGCTTCTACTCCATGTAATTATAATAACAAATGAATCATCTACGGCACACCAGACATCACATAACCATGTAACGTGACTAGACGTACCTATATATCCACAGGATTGCAAAAATTGTTAGGAAGTAGTACTGCGAAAAAATGTCGTTCACTTTTAATCATCATTTTATGAGAACTGAGCCAGAAGTAGTTCGTTATCTGACATCGGTTTCCCCCATCCATGTTAGACATAAAATTGGGGGATTGAATAATAACGACAGAAGCTCTGGGAAAATTATACGCAAACAACCGATCATTACGATTCGGATGAGCTGCGCTACAAGTCAAAATTGGTATCATCATTTCCTACGTTCGCCCACTGATTTGAATGTAATTTTCATTGCTACTCTATATTCATTTCATCATTATCATTTTATTTGGGCAGATCATCATTACGGCACCGAGTTGAGCAGAGAGAAGGCATGGTAGGTAGGCAGATATCCCAGGCCAGCTTTGTTAAGGGAGCATGTATTCAAATCACGTGTTCGCCCCCAGAACGTACCAGGAATTCATCTCATGATTAATGAAAGTAGCACACTCGCACAACCTACCCAGAAATGAAAAGGAGGAGTAAGAAAATGGGAATGGATATAGTATCTCTTTTTCTTGAAATAAAGTTCAAAGTGAAGTTAAGGCTCCTTTCTCAATGTATTTATAATATGGTGAGAATAAGAAAATGGTTGGGTTTTGTTCGTGCAATCTAACGCACGGTACGGGTTACTCATCTAAAGTCTTTCTCTACTTATAAGGGGGAAAGCAGCAATAGCAGGTGAAAGTATAAGGCATGGATGGAGTAGCGTAGGAAATGGTACGCCACCAGAATAATTATAATTTAGAAAATGAGAGTTGTTACTTCTATCAAATGCCATAGGTGAAACTGACACTTCATTAACTCAAAAGCATTTACGCGCTTTTGTGTATTAGTCCATGTAATACTGGACTGGACAAGAGGAGTTTTACTCTATGCAGGGGTCACCTTCCATGAGTTCTTGTGATGAAAGTGATGTAATTTACTGAGATTTCCTTTATGTAGGAATTTTTTCTATAGGATTTAATTTCTAATGAGCAAGCTAAATATTAACGAGCAGCGATGATGATGATGATGAAATGACGTTGTTATTTTAGGAGGTGAAAACCGGAAATTTCATTCCAATTTATAATTCAGATTTTCTACCTGCTGGGTTTATTTTTAAGTTTTGGGAGTTTAAAAGCTTTCAATTTAAAGAACGGAGCTAATCCCAACTGCGTGTTTTTACTTTTTGCTATGCGTTAATTGCAAACTCACCGGGACATTTAATTTTCATTTCCGATTATGGCTGACATTAATTTTAAGTTCTTGAAGGAACAATTCCCTTCGAAATCTCCAAACTCATTTAGACATTTATACTTCATTCATAGTGCAGTCCGCGGAAATGGACAGTAGAAAGGGTTAGAGGGAAGCCATATAAATTAACTGTCAACCAGGAATTAAATTGTCCCCCTCCTGTGCGCTTGCCTGTCCTTCCTTTGTAACTTTTTTTCTCTCGTTCCAGTTGCAACAAATTCATTACGTGTCGATGCTCATCCAGTAATGTGGATGTAGCTCTGGTCTGGTCTAGTGTACGTGTTGATTTTTAATAAGCCCATTTTATCACATTCCTATCATTACTGTAACAAGCTCAAGTAGTAGGTAGGAATGCCGCGGTGGCCTAACGTGTACTGTTCCAAGTAACGATAACATTTTGTCGATGTAAAAGTCTCAAAGAACTGTTATTACATCCACACTGTAATCACAATCAGTTAGAGAACAAAAAAGGTAAACAAAACTTGTAGTAGTGGTGGAGAAAGCAGGGAGAAAGTTAAGTCTCAAGTACACAGAAAATTGCTATTTTTACTGTTTCACATCCCCCTTTCCATTCCATATCGCCATCTACGCAACTAGGTAGGTATACAATACACATCAAGTTACTACCTCGTTTTCCCCTGTTAGTGGGTGTAGTTAGGAAAGAGTTAGCAAGCTACTTTTGCTCCCGCTCCAATAATCTTTATATTCTCGAGTTAGTAGGTAGGCCACAAAACTTTATTTTCCCTTCGTCGTAATAATATTCAAAGCAAGCTTAAAGTGCACACTTGAACCGATTTTTCCCTCTTTTTATACAATCCATTTTTATGCATGTGAAAAACGAGCTGGGTTTGACTTGGCTTGGTGGGATGGAGAGAAAAATGGAAACTTTCTCTAGAAATTTTCGATGGCTTTTGTACCATTACTTGTGTCCTTATGAGAACTTATAGTATTGCCTGGCCTGTTCTCCAGAATTATATTATGCCTGATGCCATATTACCCGCTTATTCCCATTCACAATTTTATGGCGGAATATAACTTTTTTAGGGGGAAAGGGAATGTGAAAGGAAAATACGGGAAAGGAAAATATTTCCCTTGCCTTTTTACTATTCCTTGTAGTAGGAAGGACGAGTAGTTTCCCAGCAGAAACACCCCTCCCAGCGTCTAATTGTAACTGTCAACAACCGTTACATT